>PVLC010000202.1:40347-248900 GCA_004027655.1 Graphiurus murinus | reverse complement strand
ATAGAACAAATAAAAATTTAGGTAGAAAGACGAGACCAATTGGGAAGGAAAGGGAAAAATACAGTTTTAAAACCTGGAGAGTTCATAATCTCTAACTCCACCCTATAGGGTGTGTCCAGTTTTAGGTGTAAGCTTCCCGGAGCCCACACCCTTAATCTCAAAGGCCTCTCTCCCTACCTGAGATTCCTGAGATGCTTAGTAAGCAAAGGATCCAGGAGTTGGACAAAGGTCAGACCTCACCCAGCCACCACCCATCTTTGCTAAGAAACCTGAGGAAGAGGAGGTCCAGACCTCTGCTGTGCCCACCCCTTCTTGGGGGTTCTATAAAAGAACTGCAAAGGCTGCAAAGACTCTCTTGACCCAGATGATCTCCCCTCACCTTCCTTCTCCCTCCAGTCCCTCACTTTCCTAAATAAAACTCCTGCCTTTGTCCCTGACTGGCACGTGTTGAAATTCTTTTCCCAATGGAGGTCAAGGACTCACAAGAGATATTGTGCTGACCCACAACACAACTATATCAATTAGGAATGTATGAGTGACTTCACTTCAAGAAAGTGACATAGAGGACATAAATAATCTCTGAAACTTTAACAGCAGGAAGAAATAATCTGTGCTTAAGCTAGGGGTAGTGGCACACACCTGTAAACCCAATACTTGGAACACTGAGCCAGGAGGATCGCAGGTTTGAGGCCAGCCACAGAAACTTAGCAAGACCCTCAGCAATTTAGCAAGACCTTGTTTCAAAATAAAAAAGGGCTAGGGGGTGTAGCTCAGAGGTATAATGCCCCTGGGTTCAACCCTCAGTATCAAATAAATAAATGTTTGTGTATCACTTCCAGATGTTTGTATGGTTTTGGTTCTCTAAAAGGACAGGAAGGGAGGAAAGGTGATTATAGTTTCAAGGACTCAGTGGCATGCATGAGGAAGGAGCAAACCCTTGCTTTCAGGAAAACTCAGTGGTACTTCTCACTCAAGGCACCTGGTTCAAAAGCTCTGAAATGCTTCTCCAGGGGTTTGCAATGACTTTATGAAAAAGCTACCAGCTGTTGATGTGCACAGAGAGGAGAGATAAAATAATGCAATGTCAATTGAAGGACTATTTTTAAAGTTCAATTTATTTCATTTAAAGACCACCACTTTATTCTTTAATTATGGTCTGTTATGGTTTAGATATAGAATGTCCCCTGGAAAAGCTCATTTACTGGTGATGCAAAAATGTTCAGAGGTGGAGTACTTGAATCACGAGGGCTCTAATTTCATCAGTGGATAAATCCATCCATGGACTTATACTTTGAATGGATTTACGGGTGGTAAGGTAGGCAGGTAGAGTGTGGATGAAAGAGGAGGGTCATTGGGGTATGGATTAGGGTGTGGCCTTGGGGACTACGTACAGAACTCTAGAACTCTTTCTCTTGCTCTCATATTCTCTCTCTCTCTCTCTCTCTCTCTCTCTCTCTCCCTCCCTCCCCCCCCCCAACCCCTTCTCACTAACCTCCAGACCATGCTCCCTGCAACTGCTGCTACCATTTATGCTTCAGAACTAGCCTTATGGACTGAAATCTCTGAAGTCAACTATGATCCCCAATAAATCTTTCTTCCTCTAACATTTTAGATCACAGCAGTGAAAATGCTGTGCATACATAGAAAAATATATTTTCTATGTTTTGGTGGTAAACTGTGTGTGTGTGTGTGTGTGCATTTGTGTGTGTGTATGTGCATATGTGTGTGTGTGTGTTACTGGGGATTGAGCCCAGAGGCATGCTACCTCTAAGCTACAGCCCAACCCTTTTTATTTTTTATTTTGAAACAGGGTCTTACTAAATTACTATGCACTGATCTGCAATCCTCCTGTCTCTGCCTCCCAAGTACTAGGATTATAGACTTGCTCTACTGCACCCAGTGGTGATAAATATAGTTTTAATAAAGCAATGATGATAACAGATGATGGGTTTTTGTTGACATTTTAATATCCATATGTAAAACTAAAATGTTGGTTTTGCTCAATTCTGGAAACCACGGAAACACATTACACAATTAGAATGTTGCTTCATATTTTGGAATTTTAAACAGTAAGAATGCCTAGTCTCTACCCATAATCACTTCTATGACCGTTTCTGTAGGTGGGGCTCCCCATCCATACTGCTTTTAAAGTTCTCCATGTCTACATGTAATCCTGATGTGAAGCTGAGGTTGAGAACCTCTAAGCTAGGAGCTCATGCAGCCTGGTCTGTATGTTCGTCTCTATATATTGCAAAGCATTTCTGCTTATCTGATTCATATATGTGAGAGGTATCTATCTATTCAACTGAATCCCAAGATCCCAAAATGCACTTAATAGTGTCTTTTTCATCTTTTACTAAATCCCGCTCACCATTGTAAATAATCTCTAAATGAAGAGTAGGTCTTCAGAAATTACTTCAGAAAGAATAGATAAGCCAGGCATGGTAGTGCATGCCTATAATCCCAGTACTTAGGAGGCCAAGACAGGAGGATCACAGGTTTGAGACCAGCCTCAGCAACTTGCCAAGAGCCTCAGCAACTTAGCATATGCACTTTAAAAATAAATGAAAAGAGATGGAGGTATAGCTGGGAGGTAGAATGCCCCTGGGGTCAATCCCCAGGAACAAACAAACCAACAAACAGAAGAGACAAACGATATGACTTGACAGTAATATGTTAAGGTTTAAAGGAGGACCCCAAGAAACATTTTATTGTTGTTTACATAGAAACTGTTTTAAAAGGCCATTGAACTTCTCAGAAAGTAAGAAAACCTAATTGCTAAATAGAGAAGAGTGTGGAAAGAATGTTTTGGAAACTGAGAGAGATGAAAAAGAGAATAATGAATCATTATAATGACATTGAGATACTGCTACAAGCCTACTAGAATGGCTACAAATAAAAATCAATCAATCTGATAATGCCAGCTATCTTAGTCTGTTTGGGCTTCTATAATAACAATCATGTTCTGCATGTCTTACTGACATCAGAAGTTCATTGCTCACATCTCTGGAGGCCAGGAAGCCCACCACTTAGCTGTGTCAGTGTCTCAGGAGGGCCCACTTTCCGGTTTGTAGCTAATGCCTTGGAGCTGTGACCTCACAGGATACAAGGGTTGACCAAGCTCCTGTGGGGCCTCCTTTATAAAGGCACTAATCCTGGTCATGAGCGCAGAGACTTCACCTCTGTTGCTAGGGGTTGGAATTTCAACCTACGAGTTCTCCAGAAACACAAACATGGAGATTCTAGCACCAAGTGTTGGTAAAAATGCAGAACAACTGGAATTCTCATACGTGAATTCAAAAGCTATAGCCACTTTAAAGTCGTTTCGTGGTTTTTAAATAAAGTTAATGTATGTGAAGCATATGATCTGTATGTATGATAATGTATGTGAATGCTTAGCAATCACTCATAAGCATTTACTTGAGAGAAATGGAAAGATGTTCACACAAAAGTCTGTATTTAATTGTTTATAGCTACTTTATAATCACCCCAAACAATTGGAAATAACTCAAAAAGTACATTGCTAGAGACTGAATGTTTGTGTCCCACACACCCAAAAAAATTCGTATGTTGAAACCCAATCCCCAGTGTGATGGCATTTGGAGAGGAAGCCTTTGGGAAATGATCAGGTAGCCTCTCTTGACTTTATTAATTTTGTCTGTAAAACGAGATGTTAAAGTATATTTTCCAAAAAGATAAAATCATGACTTCCCCATACAAATACAAAATGAAGATGTCCCCAAACTTTCATTCATATCATTCACTAACGAGTAAAGCAGTAAGGTGTTAAACCAGTTCAGAGAGCATGTAAGGAACCATACATGTGCGATTTAGTATTAGCATATTAAAGATTGCTGGGTTAAACACAAAACTTGTAACATCTAACGCAGTAAAAAATCATAACCCTTGGTATTATTTCTTCTATCAAACATAAATTACTTGCATCTGTACCAAAGAAAAATATATAAATTAATCTCTTTCCCTTACATGGTTGTGAAATAGCCCAGTCAGCAGAGAGCCAAATCCCAGGGCTGCACAGAAAGAATACCCAGGAATCTCTTTTATCTGTTCCCAAATTTCACATAATTTCTCTGATAATACTAGGACTTACCTGTTAGAATTTAAAATAAGTTAGTATGTATAAGTACTGAGACATCCTGGCATACAGACAGTACTCAATAAATGTCCACTATGATACCTAGCCAACTGGTGAGCTCTATGCTTTTCACAAATCTATGGGTTTTGTCCCTGGACCTGTTTATTCAAGTTGTATTTGTTATGGTAATTATTTGATTTTGTTTCATATTATGAAAACTAATAGAATAGGGATGTGACAAAGAGTTCTTTGTTTCTAAGGAAGCTAAGTTGAAATATTTGATAATGACAAATGGCTAAAAATATTGTTATAAATCAGAGACAATTGTTAACAACTGGAGAGAAACATCCAAACTCTAGAAGCATTCCATACTCAGTTGGCCTTGCAAATGTTTTTAATTTCTTATCCCACTTTAAAGAAACCAAAACTGGAAATCTATCATTAAAGATGTGTTCTGAGTTTGTTCTTTGTAAGGCTCATACTCAAGGAGAGGTTCTTGGCCCTACTTCAAAAAATCATATGCTTTATATTAAGATAAAATAAATAGGAAATTTTATATGTAATTTTTATGATTACTTGCTCTAATCTACTTTTTTTACTTAAATGATCAGCCACCAGTCATGAGTATGTTAGTGAAAGTCTTTACAATACATGGGAAAGAGAGTAGAATAATGCAGAGATGACAGGTACGAGCCTACAGCCTCAACTATGGTTAATAATTACTCACTAGAAAATATCTCAAGATCATGAACCAATAAATAATAGTAAGTGATCATTATTTGGAAATAAGAGTTAATTTACATAAGGAATTGACATTAGAATTAAAACGTTTGCCTCTGAAGTGCACGTCTATTGGGGCTGGAAGCATTATTTTAACATCACTTAATTATTATAAACATGCATATATGTTTCCTCAACAAAAGAATTCTTTAAAACAATTGGAAGAAGCTGTAAAGATAGCTCGTGTAAGCTAAATTGTCTCAATAGTCTTTATTTACTTATTTATTTTGTGATACTGTCTATTGAACCCAGGGGCATTCTACCTCTTTATTTATTTATTCATTTATTTATTTATTTATTTATTTATTTATTTATTTATTTATTTATTTTGAAACAAGGTCTCACAAAGTTGCTGAGGCTGGCCTTGAACCTCCAGTCCTCCTGTCTCAGCCTTTCAAGAACTGGGATTACAGTTGTGTGCCACCACGCCTGGCTTCCCTGTTTTCTTTAAATAATTAAAGACATAGTTCTTCCCTCATTTTCACTGGATGACTTTCTATACTGCTAATCCAAGCTATTATCTTTCTATGTCTTTCTGTTAAATTAATATTGTTTGTAGAGCGTCCAGTCTCAATTGAGACTTCAGATGATTGCAGTTCTAAAAGATATCTTGAGAGCCTGGCGTAGTGGTGCAGGCTTGTAATCCCAGTACTTGGGAGCTGAGACAAGAGGATTGCAGGTTCAAAGCCAGCCAGGGCAACTGAGCAAGGCTCTCAGTAACCCAATGAGACCCTGTTTCTAAATAAGAAATAAAATTGGACTGGAGGTGTAGCTTGGAGGTAGAATGCCTCTGGGTTCAATCCCCAGAACCAAAATAGTAATAATAATAATAATAATAATAATAATAATAATAGAATATATCTTGATTGAAAGCTCATGATAAACCCTGAGCCAGGATCACCCAGCTGATCAACACCCAAATTCATGAGATGATAAATGCTTAATGTTCCCAACCGTGTACTTTTGGGATAATCTCTTACATAGCAGTAGATAACCAATATACCATGAGAGCAACATCAATATAGTTCAGCTGGCCTTTTCTCAAGAATTACTCCAGTTCCAGAAACACTGGAGCACTTTGGATTAAGGGGAGATGATGCAGAGTTCCTCCCAGATTGGAATGAAGGTCAGCTCAGAAACACAGATTATGCGAAGCATGCTGCAAGAATACTTAACACTTCCATAGGTTTATTTTAGTTTATTCAGGCCCTAGAATCTTTCCTAGAGTCATTTGCAAGTTAAAATATAACCGCTTAACAACCAATGTTTTAAATTTTTTCTTTTCCTGTTCTTTTGATTTATTTACCTACTACTTAGAAGCCCAAGGTCCTTGACAAAGATCCTCTGTACTCCAGAACTACAGCCTCAAGGAGAAGTAAGGACTGTAAGGGGTGGGGGCAAGGCTATCCAGGGCAGAAAGGATCCACAGGTCACAGTGGGAGGCTAGTACCAAGGCAGAAGTACCTATTTGTGAAATTTTAAATTATACTATGTGTTTGTTTGTTTAAAATTCCAAATCTCCCTTTTAGAGATTCCCAATATATACATCATCTACAAGAGTCAAAAGATAGGATGCTAGGGAAGGAGGGGTAGAGAAAAGAGAGAGGTAGATAGGCCACAGAAGAGAAGCAGAGAAGTCCGTCCTGTTCCCTTGGGTCACACGCCGACTCGCTCTGCCAACTCGTCTGCATGGGAGGTCTGAGTGTGCCTCTCTGACCTCTGTGACTCTCAGTACCTTCCTCTGCCATCTGCCCATCCCTCCAGGGCTCGCTTCCTTGTCACTTTAGGTCACCCATTCATGTGCTGTGATTCATTGTCATCTATCATTCACTGCAACTCCTCTGGAATGACTCTTTTCCCTACAAGGCTCTTTCCCATAAGCTCAACATTTTTATCCTGTTTGTCAAGAGGTGTTAGTCTGTTTTTCCAAATTTGATCCGGTTGTCATGCTTCTCTTGCATTTCTTCCCAGACTATTACAAGCACTTGCTGTGCAAGACTTACTGGTAATGTCTTTGATAAGGCATATACTAGCTGCATTAGTCAGGAAGCCCCAGTGACAGCAATCTCAGTCAAGCCTAAAAAGGACTTGCTTGACTCACAGAACAAAGGAGGGTAAGGGTAGAACTGGGACAAAAGGAACGTGAGTCTTGACACAGCAGCACTCTGTCCCTCTCAGCTTTGTTCCCTGTGAACTTCATTCTCTCCTGCTACTAAAAGGTTGTTTGCAAGGAGAGGAATATGAGCGGTACAATCCTGCAATTACATGCGCACAGGTTTGCAGCAGGAAAAACACCTCTGCCCTGTAATCTATGTGAAAAATTCTGGCAGTGCGTTTCAGTTGGCCTAGTGTGGGCATATGCTCATCCCCATCAATGGGGGGATAGCACACTGGGGAAGGCATGGTGGTCGATTAGCTAGAAACACATCAATGGGAGAAGAAAGAAGAATGCTATTGTCAGAGAGAGCAGAAGCAGAACTCATGTGCAGACAAATAACAATGAACCAACCCCCTTCAGATTTAGGTAAATGTTTGCAAAACACATCTTGTATCAGTACAAGCCTAGTATCAATAATATACAAAGAACTTTATCATTGAAAAATAAAACACAAGCTTCCTAATTTTTTAAATGGGCAAAAGGGAGCTACCCTCTTTCGGGACCTCTCTCCCCTTTGTGGGGGAGCTTTTCTTTCTCTCTACTCCCTATTTTTCCCGTACTTGTATGCTTAAAAATAAATAAATAAAAGTAAAGTGGACAAAGGACTTGAATAGACATTTCTCCAGTGAAGATATATAAATGGCCAATAAGCACATGAGAAGATGCTGAACACCACTGAGCATTAGGAAAATGGAAATCAAAACCAAAATGGAGAGTATTTTATACTCACAAGGATGGCTACGATTGAACACAAATGAACAAAAAAGAGAAGATAGTGTTAGATGTGATGTGGAATCCTCATTAGTGGACATGTAAAATGGTAGAGCTGTTCTGCTGAACAGTTTGATAGATTTTCAAAAAGTTAAATAGAGTTACCACTTAACACGGTAATTTCATTCCCTGGTGTAAACCCAAGAGAAATGAAACCATATGTCCACACAAAAACTTGTACACGAATGTTCAGAGCAACATTATTCTTCATAGTCCAAAAGGGAAGAGAACCCACAAACTGCTAAAGGAATAAACAAACGTGGTACATCTTTAAGGTGGAGTATCACTCATCCATAAAAAGGGAGGAAGTACTGATACATGCTACAATGTGGATCAATCTTGAAAATATTATGCTCAGTGAAGATGCCAAACACAAAAGCCACATGTTGTATGATTTCACTTATATGAAATGCTCAGAAAAGCCAACTCCACACAGAAAAAAGACAGATCAGCAAAGAGGAAATAGGGAGACTGCTAATAGATGTGGGTTTTTTGGGGGGATAATAACAATATTCTAGAACTAGATAATGGTGATGATTGCAAAACCTTGTGAATACACTAAAAACTATTAAAGTATATAGTTTTAAATGGTTTGTTGTGTGACATATGAATTATGTATCAATAAAGGGGAATTAAACAATTTTCAGCCCATTAGTTGTCATTTAGTCTGGCATTTGGGGTATGATATTTTGTAACTGTCCCAGCACAGAAACAGAATGATGTTGTCAAATGCATACATATTAATTGGCTTTTTTCCTACAAAGAATCAAAAGAGTTTTTCAGAATTCTGGATTACACACACACACACACACACACACACACACACACACACACACACATCTTCTAATCCATTCTGGAAGGAATTTTTGTCAACATTTCTTTTACAAGCCTCCTTAATCATCTATGGTCAAAAACTCTAAGGTATTTTGTCATGATGTAATAACGATACTATACCACCAGAAAAGGTCTTCCCTTGTAATTGTGTTCATATATTTGCTAAAGAAAAAGAGAGAGAGGCTTGAAAACTTTTAATCCTTCAGCATGCTACTAGTGGAGAGGAAAATAGAAATTGTAAATCTTTGGAGTTAGGAAAAATAGCAAGAACTGTTAGGAAGTGTGCCTTTAACTGCCTCAAAAAAGAGAAAGGGAGTTAAGAGAAAATGAAAGAGGAAATTTTTGCATTTATCTTGGTATAAATTCTTCTAGGCCAGAAAATCATCTGTTTTGATTAGAAATCAACCATGTAGGGGTTAGATTAGATACACATTGTTTAAGTGTTAAAACTAGGAACTTCTAATTTGTTTAGAATTGATTTAAAAATTATCATGTGAGAAATTATCAAAATGACCATTAACATTACTTAACCAAGCTTTCCCAGAGTACAAAAGCAGTGCAGATCTTTATTTACATATTCTGCCGAGTCTACTAGTCTTGGACTAAAAAAATTAAGATTAGTCAGGCATGGTGGCGCACACTTGTAATCCCAGTACTTGGGAGGCTGAGGATCCAGGTTCTTGGCCAACCTCAGCTACTTAGTGAGGCTCTCTGCAACTTAGTGAGACCTGTTTCAAAATAAAGAATAAAAAATAGGGCTGGGAGTGTAGCTCGGAGGTAGAATGCCCCTGGGTCAATGCCCAGCACCGAAAAAAAAAAAAATTAAGATTGAAATCACATCCATCGTGGATTAACTCTATGATCCTTGAGTGATTAAATCTCTAGTCTCAATTCTTTTATTTATGAATTATGTTTTCCTCAGTCCCTATAGAGATTGCTCCTATCATTCAGGTCTCAAGTTAAAAGGTCCCCTGCTCAGAGGTGGCTTCCTTGCCCACCTCATCTAAAAGAGCTCCCCTGCTCATCTGTCACACAGCCACCCATTTCTCCAAAGAGTACCTAAGATTCTTCAAGTATTGTTTCATCATTTAATTTTCCATCTGTTTATTGTTTCATTGTCAACCATCCCTGATAGAATACAAGCTTCAGGAGGGCAAAGGACCTGTCCCCCTGTTTGTCAGCATATTGCCAGTTTTGGCATAAAATAGGCAGAAGGAAGGAAGGAAGGAAGGAAGGAAGGAAGGAAGGAAGGAAGGAAGGAAGGAAGGAAGGAAGGAAGGAAGGGAAGACGGAAAGAAAGACGGAAGGAAGGAAGGGAGGGAGAGAAGGAAGGAAGGAAGGAAGGAAGGAAGGAAGGAAGGAAGGAAGGAAGGAAGGAAGGAAGAGAGAGAAAAGGCTTCTACTCACAGTCCTGCACCTTTCAAATCCTCTTGTGGAGGACCAGAAAGAGCAAACAGCTGTGAACATGGCTTTTGTGCGATGGAGCACTCTACACATGGAAGACATGATTGCTCCGCAATTAGTTTTCCTTAATCACACATTTCTACCTATAACTTGATCAATTATTCTCATAGTGAATAAATTTTCAACGTGGTAAGTGAGATGGCTCTCCAAATATCCTGTGACTATTTCATGCAGAAGAAAATTAAAGAAAACAAAGTGAAGTCTACATGTTCAATTACAGCAGGGTCCGTGTCATTCTGAATTATGGTTTCTTAGCAAAGATTGCCCCAAATATTTTTGTCTCAGTATTCAGTGGAACTTCAGGAATTGAGTGTTTTCCCATAGCATTCCATAAGAGGTTACCAAGACCAGCGAAGGCAAAGAAGAGTGTGTCCATAAGTGGGCTGTGGGCGCCACACAGTCCTCCTCCTCGTGTTCTCTGATGCTGCCTGTCTTACCAAACCAGCAGAAGAAGACACGCTAAGTGGAAATCACAGACTTAACCGGGTGATGTGACTCTGGCCTCCATGATCTTTTGCAAAGCTGACCAGACAAAACCCTGCCTCTTTCTTAAGGTTTCGTGATTTCTAGAAGGCTCTGGAGAGTAAATATCAGGCTGGAGCCTTCCTCAAGATGTTGTCATTGCCATAGTATGAATTCCTCAGCCACTGACTCACTTGCTTCTCCTAATAGAGGTTGATAATTTGGAACACTGCGAGGTCAATGTGGAATCTTCTAAATCCACAATGCTTCCTGAATTTTATGAAAACAGAGTGGTCAATATTATAAGCTTTGAAGTCAGCTAGACCTGGGTCAGAAGCTCAGCTCCCTCCCCTGTGAGTTCTATTACTTGGATCAGTCTCCTTACCTCTCTGAGTCTCAGTTTCTTCAACATTAAATGGGGTGGAAATAACAGCTAACATGCAGAATTCATTGAGATAAAGCACATAAAGTCCTTCACAGGATGCCTAGAGCATCGGGCTTAATTATTGTTAATTGTCATATCACCAGTCAGCAAATATGTAACTATATATGCTACAATTATTGAATGAAGAAATCTTCTAGCCAGGCAAGGTGTTACATGCCTGTAATTCTAGTACTTGGGAGACTGAGACAGGAGGATCACAAGTTCAAGGCCAGCCTCAGCCACTTAGCAAGACCCTGTTTCAAAATAATCAATAAAAGAAGCTGGAGGTATAGCTAAGAAATAGAATGCTCCTGGATTCATTCCCTAGTACCAAAAAGAATCCTATAAAACTATAACCTCAGTACCCAGAATACATGCAGGAATGGGATTTGCTACTTGACTGAAAATTAGTTTTAAAAAATCTTTTTGGCTGGGTGCGGTGGTGCACTCCTGTAATCCCTGCACTTGGGAGGCTGAGACAGGAGGGTTGCAGGTTCGAGGACAGCCTGAGCAAGTAGTGAGACTCATCAACCTAGTGAGACCCTGTTTCCAAATAAGAAGTAAAATGGGGCTGGGGGTGAAGCTTGAAGGTATAATGCCCCTAAGTTCAATCCCCAGTACCACAAAAACAAACAAACAAACAAACAAAAAACACTTTTTGTTGTGAAATATTGTTCTCAAGCATATGGGTTAAATGCTTTTGTGAATAAATAGTAGCTAGATACATAGTATTAAGTTATATTATATAAATTATATATTTTCACTATAAAAAAGTGGTAAGGGCCACTTTTTATAGTACACTGAAGTTAGGAGTAAGGTCTCCAGCTCTCTCTCTCTCTCTCTCTCCTTGAAGAAGTCACTTATCTCTTGGGAGCCTCCGTTTACTCTTTGTGAAATGTGGAGATGAGACAAGATCTTCGATTCCCAAAATGAATTCCCAATGAGACAATATGTAGTGTTCAATGGTCAAACTATGTCTGGAAAACCCCAGGTAACGTGTGTCTTTGCCCTAAGATTTCCCACATGCTTTGAGCTCTAACTTTCTAACTTACACTTTTCCCAGGGTATAGAGTTTTGTGCATTTCCCAAACACTGGTTAGAGTTTTTCTTTTCGTCATTGAGCACATTGAGGGACTGCTTCCTCCTAAACTGAATTAGTTATGAAATTTGGTTCTGTTCAGAAGGCTAAAATCCTTGAATTAACCACCAGGTTATGCCAGGTATAATGGAGGACAGTGAGTGAACATTTAGCTGTCACGAGAAGAACATGTGTGTTATTTTTATGAGTCACAGACACTGGGAGACACTGGCCAGAAAAAGGAAAGCCATCCCTCTATGACACATTCCAGAGGTGAGGAACTCAGGAGGTGAGGATGAGTGAGGCCAGTGAGCAGAAACTGTCTGACCACACTCACTCTCGAGGAGGTCTTCCTTCTGGTACATTCGATGACTCTTATCTTAGCTTTTAGGTTCCACAGAGTGTTACGGGAAGTAGCATGGGACACAATCTTCATGACCTGAGATCTCAGGTTTCTGAACGGAGTGGGTGAGGACCTGGGGAGGACAGAGGAACTGCTGTATACTCGTACAAGTATAGCCTCATTCTCCCATACTCCTGTGTCCCAGGGAACAATTCTTCTGGTGAACAATTCTGTCTTTTCTGATATGACATGTAGCTGGGAAGAAGTACACATACAATGGTGACCTTAATCATCATCATCCCTCAGAGAGGAAATTATTATTAATTCCATTTTCCAGGTGAGGAGAACTATAGTTCATAGAAGTTACATGACTTGCCAATATGTGGAGATTTAAAATAGCCTTGCTTATTCATGCTTTGTCTGTGTCCTGTTAATAACAAAATGATCCCTAAAGCTATCCTGGCAAAACTTACAAGTAGATTATAAATATAGAATATAGAAATTATACTTCTATAATCCTGAAGAACCAGGATTTTGCCATAAATGGATTCTGCTAAGATATTTTCAGAGTTTAATCAGATTCTCCACTACCACCTTGACACAAAACATCATATTCTTATTAAATTCCAAAATCTTACTGGGAGCATAAGATAAAATAGCCACTAAAAATCAGTAAGCTAATATGCTAAGGGCCAAATAAAGATCCACATAGTTCTGATCAGCATTGATAAAATGCCGAAAGAATGATAGTAGAAAATTGAAGCCCAAACCTCTAGTAAATTCTCCCAAGAACAAATTTGCCTCTTTTTCCAAAGTATACATTTAATAATAGGCTGATGAGTAGTAAATTCCCTCAGTTTTTGTCCAAATGTCTTTATTTTTCTGTCACATTAAATTATAATATCACAATGTATAGAATTCTGAAATGACAGCTATTTTCCTTCTGCATTAGAAAGATATGTTCCCATTAATTTGTTCCATTTCTTAAAAATATGACTTGTTTATTGTTTTTATTGGTACATTACAATTGTATATAATAGTGGGGTTCATTATTACATATTTGTGCATACACATAGCATTATTTGGTCAAGTTAGTTACCTTACCTCCCCTCCTCCCTGCCCTTGGTCCCCTTCCTCTACTCTACTTGTCTCCCTTCTGTTTATCCCTACCCTTTTCTGTTTTTTTTCTCTCTAGCTCCTACCTGACAGAACAAATATAACCCTTGACTTATTGAGTCTGACTTATTTTGCTTAACATAATGCTCTTTAGTTCCATCTATTTTCCTGTGAATGATATACTTTCATTCTTCTTTGTGGGTGAATAAAACTCATTGTATGTATATACCACATTTTCTTTATCCATTCATCTGTTGGTGGAAACCTAGGCTGGTTTCACAACTTGGCTATTATGAATTGCACTGGTATAAACATGGGTACCTAGGTATTACTATAGGAAGTTGACTTTTTGGTAAATACTGAGGAGTCGTATAGCTGGCTCATGTGGTGGTTCTATTCCTAGTCATTTGAAGAATCTCCATATTTATTTCCATAGTTGGTGAATTAATATACAATCCTACCAAGAGTGTATAAGTGTTCTTTTCCCCCCCACATCCTCACTAGTCTATATTATTATTATTTGTATTCTTAAAAATTGCCTTTTTTGTGTGTGTGGTACTGGGGATTGAACCTGAGGGCATTCTACCTCCAAACTATACCCCCAGTCCTATTTTTTATTCTTTATTTTGAAACAAGGTCTCACTAAGTTACAGAGAGCTTCACTAAGTAGCTAAGGCTGGCGGCGAACCCGGATCCTCCTTTCTCAGCCTCCCAAGTGCTGGGATTACAAGCGTGCGCTACCATACCCGGCTTCTAATGATTGTCTTTCTAACTAGAGTGTGGTAAAATCTTGGCATAATTTTGGCTTGCATTTTCTGGATTGCTAAAGATGTTCCATTTTGCTGATGAGCACCTTTCTGTTAGTAAAATTTTTCTTCCCTTTTAGATAATATCTTCTCTCTCTATTGCTAGGATTTTTCTGTTTGGTAATTCTACAGTTTTATTAAAATATATGTATCGTAAATTTTTCTTTTTAATTTTCCTTGGTTATATTCCTAAAGCTATGTTTCATCAGTCTTGGTAATTGTATATTCCTTCAATTCTGGGAATATGTAAATTATAGTCTTTCAAATTTGCCTCCCTTTAACTCTCAATATAAACTGATTTTCTTTGAAAATTTCTAACAGATCAATGGTGAATCTTATCTTTTCCCCTATCTCATAACATCTTGTTTCTTCATCTTTTTGTGGTGCTTTCTGGGTGGGTTACCTTGCTCTATCTTTCAATTCACTAATTCAGCAATCTCTGTTGTTTAACCTGTCTATTATCTATTGAGGATTTCATTTCAATAAATATCTTTTTCATTTCTTAATATCCTACAAATATCCCTGTAAATTTTTAGTGTCGTTTTTAAATTATATTTTTTACTTCAGTTATAGTAGCTCAACTTGATAATAATCATGTATGTAAATTATTTTCCTTATCTCAGATTGACAGAAGTGGAGGTTGACTATATGCAGGCTACTGTGTGATTTATGGGGGCCCATGATGGTCTCTCTGGGTCAAGGTAAAATACTTTAAGTGAGCTAAAAGGCTCAGTAACAGTCCAGTATGACCAGGCCTGCACTGAAGGTAAAGTTTTCTGAGAATAGTAGGTACAATGTCTTTGAGTGAGCAGAAATCAGATTCCAGAAGGCTCTTGGATTATTCCAGAAAAGGTTGTTCTCTGGCAGTGCCAATGAGACTATCATGGTGGGGAAGAATAGCAAAGACACTCTGTGTTTCCCTCAGTTTGACCTTCCTCAGAGAAAAAGAAATATTCAGAATCCTAATTGTAACAGTTGGAATGTATTTGAGATATTTCTTAGTTTTTTTTAATTTCTACATTACACACTTTTCCAACTCTTGTGTTTTTTTTTTCTTTCTTAGACACAATTTTACATCCATTTTTATTTCCTTCCTATAAAACCATATTAAAGGCATTTTATTGCACAAACAAAAAGGGCCCCACCTCAGGCTTTTCATGAAATTGTTCCAGTTGTTAGTAAACAGGAAGCTCTTTATACTGGAATTTCGTCTCCTCTCTTTTCCTTCAGTCTAATTCAACCTGGTGACAAGGTAACATTTGAGGTGAAGTTCAATCAGGTCCTCATTTTGCCTGAAAAAAGAAGAGAAAAGAATCTTTCCCTGCCCAGGGCAAATGGAGCTTCTGACCTCAGTGAGCTGTCAGGAAGCATTACCGTGTATAAATCCCAAACATTTCCCAGATTCCCTCTCCCCGCCAGTGCCTGACCATCCCCAGTCCATTTGGACTCTAGGCCAGCAGCCTCCAGGGTTAGGAGGCGGTGGTGGTGCAGGAGGCAAATTAAATACGTGCAGACTCCACGCAGGGAGTATTGGCCAAGATCAGGCCTAAAATGAACTCTTGTGGCTTGAAGATTCCTATGCAAGAACAGTCCTTTTTGAGAATTGGGATAATTTGTTTTTGGCAAAACACTGTTTCTTTTTTTGAGGGTGAGAAGAAAAAGAGTGTGGGAAAAGCTTTGGAAATCTTGCAAGACCTCTTGGACATGGACTATGTGTTACAAAACATATTTTTGACGAGTTAAGTGTTAACCAACCAAAAACAGACAGATTGTCTTCCTCATGTTGGCTTCAAAATGCGGCAAGGGAAGTGCCATTGCTGGATATGGTTGAGAACTTGCTGAACCCTGTCATTTGCAAAAGAGTGTCAAAGAGTCCATATAATGAGAGGACAGAGCTGAGTTTGCTTGTCCCTTTTTGCATGATATGATTGCAACCTTCTGGGACAGAAAAAAAAAATTGAACAATACCAAATCAAAGCAGCTCCAACTGTCAGCAGAGGGTGGTCCAGAATAAAAATTTCAAAGGAGAGAGGGATTGGTTTTAAACCATAATGAATTCTCTTTGTCATTGAAAATTCATCCAAAAAAACATTTCACGACAACTTTTGACAGGCAATGATCTGAATGTTTGATATATAAAGACAGTTATTTCTTGCCTTCAAAAAGCTCTTAAACTCTCCCTAGGGAAATGGACTGGTAAGCAGATAATTACAATATGTGGTGATTTTACAGAATTCAAAAGAACACAGAAGAAACTGCTTGTTTTGGTGAGATGGGAAAGATCTTGCAGAATTGTTGGGTGTTTTTTTGTTTTTATTTTTAATTGACATATAAAAATTACACATATTGGGCTAAGGATGTAGCTCAATGGTACAATACTTGCCTAGCATGTGCAAGCTCCCCCCCCCCCCCGCCATGCCAGTATTCTCCCCAGCCACTGGTAATCACTGTTCTATTCTTAACTTCTATGAGATCAACGATTTCAGATTTCACAGATGAGTGAGATCATGCGGCACTTGTCTTTCTGTGTCTGGATTATTTCGCCTAACATAATGTTCTCCAGTTCCATCCATGTCGATGCAAATGACAGAGTTCATTCTCTTTAATGGCTGAATGCTATTCCACTGTGCATACATATTCTATGTATCCCATTTTCTTTATCCATTCATCAGTTGATGGACATTTAGGTTTTATGATTTCTTGGCTATTATGAATAGTGTTGCAATAAACATCGAAATATAGATGTCTCTTCAACAATGATGTAATTTCCTTTGGATATATACCCAGTAGCAGGCTTGCTGGATCATATGGTAGATCAAGTTTTTGGAGGTGGGGGGGTACTGGGGATTGAACTCAGGGGCATTCTACCTCCGAGCTATACCCTCAGCCCTATTTTTTATTCCTTATTTTGAAACAGGTTCTCACTAAGTTGCAGAGTGCCTCACTAGGTAGCTGAAGCTGGCCTTGAACCCTGATCCTCCTGTCTCAGCCTCCCAAATGCTGGGATTACAAGCGTGCACCACCACACCCAGCTGGTAGATCAATTTTTAATCTTTGGGGGAAACTCCATGTTGTTTTCCATAATGACTATACTAATACTAATTTACATTCCCACCAATAGCATACGGGAAACGGGAGTTCTCACATCCTCATGAGGAACCCTTGTTACTTTCGTTTTTTTGTTTTGTTTTGTTTTGTTTTGTTTTTCTTTTCCTTTAGTACTGGGGATTGAACCCAGGCATTCTACCTCTGAGCTATACCCACAGACATTTTTATTTTTTGTTTTGAACCAAGGTCTCACTAAGTTACTGAGGGTCGCACTAAGTTGCTGAGGCTGGCCTCAAACCTGCAATCCTCCTGTCTCAGTCTTCCAAGTACCAGGATTACAGGTGTGCACCATCACATTGGGCTTTTGTGTTTTTGATAAAGGTCATTCTGACCAAAGTGAGGTGATGTCTCATTGTGGTTTTGATTTGCATTTCCCTGATGACTACTGATGTTGAACACTTTCTCATATAATTGTTGTCTATTCTTATTTCTTCTTTTTAGAAGTGTCTATTTAGATTTATTGCTCATTTTAATCAGATTATTCTTTCTTACCATAGAGCTGTTTGATGTAATCCCATTTGTCTATTTTTGCTTGTTTCCTGTGCTTTTTGATCTTAGCTAAAAAAAACAAAAAAAAATCCTTGCCCATTCCAAAGTCCTGAGGCATTTCTCCTATGTTTTCTTCTAGTAATTTCATAGTTTCACCTCTTACATTAAGTCTTTAATACATTTTGAGCTGATTTCTTTGTATACATGTCTAGTTTTTCTTCATGTGGATATTCAAATTTTCTAGTACCATTTATTGAAGAGACTCTCCTTTTTCACATGTGTATTGTTAGCATTTTTGTGAAGACCATGTGGTTATAGATTTGTATAGATTTGTGGGTTTCCTTCTAAGCTCTCTGTTTCATTGGCCTATGTATCTCTTCTTATGTCAATACCATGTTGTTTTGATTACTGTTGCTCTGTAGTATATTTTGAAGTTGGATAATGTAACATCTCCTATTTTTTTGTTGTTGTTGTTCAAGAGTGCTTTGGCTACTTGGGTTTCTTGTGTATGTGTGTTTCCACGTGAATTGTAGGGTTCTTTTTTCTATTTCTGTTAAAAATCCTACTGGTATTGATAGGGTTGCATTGAATCTCTAGATCACATTGGGTAGTATGGATGTTTTAGTAATATTATTCCAATCCATGAACTCAAGATGTCTTTCGTGTGTGTGTGTGTGTGTGTGTGTGTGTGTGTGTGTGTGTGTATTCTCTTGAATTCATTTCATCAGCTTTTTATAATTTTCATTGTAGAGATCTTTCTTTCACTTCTTTGGTTAAATTTAATCCTCATATTTCTGTAGCTATTTTAAATGGGATTGCTTTCTTAATCTCTTTTTCAGATAATTCTCATTATTGGCATATAATAACACTACTGTATCTTGCATGTTTACTAAACAATTTATTCATTCTAGTAACTTTTGGTGGAATCTTTTGGGGTTTCTTTCTTCCTTTCTTTCTTTCTTTCTTTCTTTCTTTCTTTCTTTCTTTCTTTCTTTCTTTCTTTCTTTCTTTCTTTCTATCATTCTTGTAGTATTAGGGATTTGATTCCAGGTGCCTTCTACCTCTGAGCTACACCCCCAGCCCTGTATTTTTTAGATTTATTTTGAAACAGTCTCACTACTTGCTGAGCCTGTCCTCAAACCTGTGATCTTCTTGTCTCAGTCTCCCAAGTACTGGGATTTCAGGTATATACCACCATGCCAAGCTCATTTTTGGGGTTTTCTTTTTATTCATGTGTGTGTGTGTGTGTGTGTGTGTGTGTGTCTGTTACTGGGGATTGAACCCAAGGGCACCACATTTCAAAGCTATACCTCTAACCTTTTTTTATTTTAAAACAGGGTTTCACTAAGTTGCTGAGGTTGGTCTGGAGCCTGCAATGCTCCTGTCTCAGTCTCCCAAGTACTGGAATTACAGGTGTGCTGCATCACACCTAGCTTGGGGTTTTCTATGTATAAGATCATGTCATCTGCAAACAGTGGCAATTTGACCTCCTCCTTTCCAATTTTTATTTCTTCCTCTTGCCTGCTTGCTCTGACTAGGACTTTCAGTATTAGGTTGAATATAAGTGGTAAACCTGAGCATCCTTATCTTGTTCCAGATCTTAGAAAGCTCTCTGCTCCTGGTTATTCAGTATGATGCTAGCTACTGGCTTGTTAAATGTGGTCTTTATTATGTTGATCTATGTTCTTTCCATACCTAATTTGTTGAGAGTTTTTATTATGAAAAGATTGTAAATTTCATCCCATGCCTTGTCTATAGCTATTGAGATGATCATATGGTATTAGCCTGTTGATGTGATTTGTAATTTGCATATGTTGAGCCATTCTTGCACTCTGGGATGAATCCCACTTAATAATCATTTTAATGTACTGTTGAACTTGGATTGCCAGTATTTTGCTGAAGATTTTTACATCTGTATTCATCAAGGATATTAGCCCATAGATTTATTTCTTTTTTTTTTTTCTTTTCCTTTTTTTTTTGTTTTGCTTTGTTTTGTTGTTGTCTGAATTTGGTATCAGGGTATTGCTCATAGAATGAATTTGGTAGAATTCCCTCCTCTTTTTTTTTTTTTAAATAATCTAAGAAGAATTAGTATTACTTCTTCAAATATTTGGTAGAATTTACCAGTGAATCCATCTGTCCTAGGATTTTTTTTCTAATTGAAGACTTTTAGGACTGATTTAATCTCATTGCTCTTTATGGTCTATTCTTCAGGTTTTCTTTTTTCTTTTATCCCTTGGTGCTTGGGATTATACTTTACTACTGAGCTACATCTCCAGCCCCAGGCTTCCTATTTCTTTAGGATTTGATGTTTATAAGGTAAATGTGTCCATTTCTTTTAGATTATCAAATTTGTTGGCATATAGTTGTTCTTAACAATTTCTAATAATCCTTTGCATTTATGTGGTATCAGTTGTAATGTCTTCTTTTTCATGTCTGTATTTATTTGAGTCTTCTCTTTAATTTTGCCAACGTTTATCAATTTTATCTTTTAAAAAATAGCTCTTTGTTTTATTGATTTTGGGGGTATTTTTAATCTCCATTTTATTTAATTTCATTCTGATCTGCATTACTTCTTTATTTCTACCAATTTAGTGTTTAGTTTGTTCTTTTTTTCTTGTTTTGTTTTTTAGATATCTTATGTTTGCTTTATTCCCTTTTATTCTTGTTCCTTGATGGGCAGTGATAGGTTAAGATCTTCCTGCTTTTTTGTTGTAGACGTAAATTGCAATAAACTTCCTTTTTTTCTAGTAGTGCATTTTGACTCCTTATTGTTTTTGGTCTATCTGTTACAATGTTTTATTTTTGGTTATCATGAAGCTCACAAAAACATCTTTTGGTTAAAACAAAATAGTATAAAATGATAGTAACTTGACATTGATCATAAAGATAAGAAATGGAACAAAAATTCTTGCTTAAATAAGGGATTCTAATCTTCAGCTGAAGACTTCAAGCATTTTTTTTTTCTGGTACTGGGGATTGAACCCAGAGGCATTCTACCTCCAGGCTACAATCCCAGTCCTATTTTTTATTCTTTATTTTGAAATAGGGTCTCACTAAGTAGTGGAGGGCCTTGCTAAGTAGCTAAGGCTTACCAAGAACCTAGATCCTCCTGTCTCAGCCTCCCAAGTACTGAGATTGTAATCGTGTGCCACCCTGCCAAGCTGACTTCAAGCATTTAAAAGAGACATATGCTTTCTTTTCTTGTGAAAATCACCAGTCTTGGTATGTTGTTGCCCTATCTATAAAGAGACAAAATACCACCCTCTGCATTTAACAGGATTAAAATTTGAACACATCAGCCGAGCAGGGTGGTACATGCCTATGATCTCAGTATTTGGGAAGGTGAAACAGGAGAATTGCAGGTTTGAGGACAACCTCAGCAACTTAGCAAAACCCTGTTTCTAAACAAACAGTAAAATAGGGCTGAGGGTGTATCTTGGAGGTAAAATGCTCCTGAGTTTAATCCCTAGCAACACACACACACACACACACACACACACACACACCACTGAAAGACAAAAGATTAAAAAAAGAAGAAAGAAAACAGTTTAGCTCAGAGACAGAGGATAACTTAAATATTCAATGTGTCAGAAAGAAATTCCACAAAAAGGAATGGAAGAAGTGGTAGAAAAGCAGCCAAATTAGAATAAAATTTCATAAAAATGAGGAATAAAGAGTCCATATATTGATTGAACATTTATTGCAAATACCAAAAAGGATGAATAAAGATGAATCCATACCCATAAATATCAATTTTATTATAGCATATTAAATATAATAAATTCAGATTAAGAGAAAAATCTTAAAGCTTTGAGGCTAATAAAAAGAAATCACCTAGAAAGAAATGGAAATTAACAGCTTTTTAGAAATATTATCAAACAATAAAGGGAAAATAATCAAGCTTAAAGTTTATACCAAGCTAAAAGAATGAGAGAAAATAATCAAGCCTAGAGTTTATACCCAACTAAAGAATGAGAGAAAAAAGGACATCTTCAAACTTGTAAAGATTGGAAAGTTGACCATCCTCAGAATTCCCCAAGAGAACTGCAAAGGGATATTTTTTCTGAAAGAATAAATGTAAGAATAGAACTATTAAAGTGAAATCTAATAAATAATAGTGATTATATATCTTCTTAAATATATTTCATTTTTAAATGTTTTGTGTTTATTATTCGTCATTTTTGTTTTTGGTGTTATATGTTGCTATATTAACTTATTAAGGTTATGATCTTTTGAGTTAATAAATACTTCATTCTAAAGGACAAAATTAAACTCTAAACAATAATAGCAAGATTAGAGAAATTAAGGTCAAAGGTATGAAGGTCCTCGTAGTGGTAATTAGGAGAGTAAACTGAGTAAACTGTATAATTTTCAATGTTTTTAGAAAAATATAGTTAATTGTATGTTACCTGGGAGTGGTGGTGCACAACTGTAATCCCAGTACTTGGGAGGTTGAGACAGGAGTATCACAAGTTCGAGGCCAGCCTTGGCAATATAGTGAGACCCATCTCAAAATAGATAATAAAAAGAGCTGGGAATGGAGCTCAGTGATAGAGCATCTCTTACTTCTATCCCTAGTACAAGAAGAATAAGGAGGAGGAGGAAGAGGAGGGAGGAATTGGAATAACCACTAACAATCAAAATCTAATATGTATATTGCAATCCAACAGAGAGAATGAGAAAAAAATATTTTTAAAAAATCTTCTGAGTTCAAGATAACATAGGAAAAGAGAAAAGGGGCAAAAATTAGAGAAAATGTTCTATAGAGCATACGAAGTTCTATGGTTGAAATAAATCCACATATACTATCAATCACAATATATACAGATTCTACTTAAAGGCAGAAATTAATTCATTAGGTAAAATAAAACAAGATCCAAGCAAGATATGTAACTTACAATCTATGCACCTAAGGGTGAAATATATCGAAAGGTTAACATTAAAAGCAGAAATAAATATATTCTGTACAACCACAATCTAAAACAAGGTAACATAACAGTATTAACATCAGACGAAACTCATGTGAGGCACAACATCTTAATAAGGATAAACAGGGGACATGACACAGTCAAAATACAGCAATCATCATGAAGTCATCATAAATTTGTAAGTGTATAACCCCAAGCCCTCAAAATATAGAAATTACAAATCTAGAAAATTAGGATATAGCCGGGTGTGGTGGTGCATGCTTGTAATCCCAGCATTCGGGAGGCTGAGACCGGAGGATCCGGGTTTGCGGCCAGCCTCAGCTACCTAGTGAGGCACTCTGCAACTTAGTGAGACTCAGTTTCAAATAAAGAATAAAAAATAGGGCTGGGGATATAGCTCGGAGGTAGAATGCCTCTGAGTTCAATACCCAGTACCGAAAAAAAAAAAGAAAATTAGGATATATTAATAGTTTCCAAAGAGTAGTGTGAATAGATCTAATATGGAGCCCTACAACCAACCAATATAGAACATGAGGTTTTTCCAGCGATGCTTGCAACTTTTAAATGGCATATCTTTATACAAATGTTCCTCAGGATGTTTCTTCTTTTGAGCATATGTTTCCTCCTATTTTTCACTCCAATGTCTGCTTTATGACTTAGTCTTCCATGTGTCTACTGAAGAGTCATCGAGCCAGTCAGAGGGTGTCTGCTATGGCTGTGATGTGGGACTACTGCGTCTCCTGGGAGCTTCCCAATTTGACCAACGTCTTCCTCTTCAGCCTTTGAACAGTCATTAGTAGAGGATTTAGTCACACTGATGTGAATTGAATTTAAATTTGTGGCCTTGAGTTCAGAGGCACTCTCTAGTTTTCTGAAGAGGAAAGTTTCCATCTGGGCCCCTGCCTGCCTTTGGTGTACCACAAAGAAGCTCCATCCTTATTTGTGCTCCTTGGAAGTCTTCCTAGGAGATGATAACATGAGGAATGTAGTGGAAGAAACCCAAAGATAATGGACATTCACCAGTGCCTTTTAATGTCTTCACCACCTCTGAGCCACTTTTCTTTTATGGTTTTTCCCCAAGACACCATAATTAAGTTATCACAATGGGTCAGGGAAAATGTATGCTTTGACCCAAGCCTTCACTCCAGACTTCTATGACTCGGCTGGGATGCTTCTCGTGTTTACTTTCCCAGTGACATAGAAAAATTAATATGCTGCCCTTCCTAAATGACAATGATAGTATAGATTATTCTAGGCTGAACATTCTTTATTCGTGATGAGAGGTTTCCATGGAGACATAGCAACCACTTCTGTTCCCACACCCCTTCACAATTCACCATACTTTTCCCTAACCCTGTCTCATCTGATATTACCCCAAATCTTATGATACAGACAAGAATGGGGATTATTAACTTTATGTGAGGCAATTGAGATCGAGAGAAGTAAAAGTGATACCCAGAATCTCACATGGCTTTGTGATGAAAAAAATGTAAGCCTACATTTTCTAACTCAAATGTAACTGCCTTCACATTCTTATTGGCCTCTTGACATACAGGGTAGAGATGCACTGGGCATTGCTGCCCAGGAACATGTTGTGCTGTGCCAGGTGGGATTGACAACATCTAAATTGACCCAAATTATACATTTAGCAAAGAGAAAGTGCTCTGGAGCCAGACTGCTTGAGCTCAAATTCTGACTCTAGCACACAGTCTAAGCTGTGTGATTTGGGGCAAGTTTCTTTCTTTCTTTCTTTTTCAGTACTGGGGGTTGAATTCAGGAGCATTCTACCTTCGAGCTACACCCCCAGCCCTATTTTTTATTCTTTATTTTTAAAACAGGGTCTCACTAAGTAGCTGAGACTGCCCGCAAACCTGGATCCTCCTGTCTCAGCCTCCTAAGTACTGAGATTATAAGCATGCGCCACCACGCCCAGCTCTGGGGCAAGTTTCTTAACTTCTCTGTATTTTAGCTTCTTCAGCTATAAAATGAGGATGTGAATTTTACCTAAGGTTGTTGTAGGGTCTTATAAGGTGTTATATACTCAATGTGCCTAAAATAGTGCTTGTCACATACTAAATGCTCTAGAAGAGTTTGTTGGTATAGTATCTGAATTGTTTGGCTTTAGCCAGTGTTTAACCACCATAACCAAAAAAAACCACTTCAAACACGCCACGATATGAAGTTAGCTTAAAGTAAAAGGAAACGCTTATTTAGTTGTAACAAGATAGGTCAGTGGACTTGCACAGATCAAAGGCTTAGACAAGCAAACACAGTCCTCTCATAGTGGCCACAATAAGGTGACTTTTCCCCTTCTTAGGTCTCCCCACCCCCCCCCACCCCGTAGCCAATTCAATAATCTCACCCTTCCTCAGCTCCATGTGCCGCCATTTTGGAATCCTTATGGAAATACCAAGAGCCCATTTCTGGTGACAGCAAAGTGAATAATCTAGCCATTGGTGGCCTGGATGTCCTCACTGTTTCCACTTTTCTACCATCTGGTTCACATCAGTCCCGAACATTTACTTGTTCAAGTGCAAAGCATAAGTGTGCACAGTGGACAGAAGTGTTAGGGCCATGCCACGTGAAGTCGACAGGACACCCTGGATGACTGGGCGGTCTCAGTTATCTGGGAAAGATGTTAAGTCCCCCTCATCCCTTTCTGGTCTCCCCTGTCCTTACACGTCTTTGCCTAGGAGTCCCCCTCCTCTGTCCCAGACCCCTTCGGCTGTCAGCATCTGCCTGCATCTTCCAGTTCATCCATTTTTTGTTATTGTCCTGCAATTAGGCTGTCAAGGAAGCTGACCCTCAAGTTCTTGGGCTGGGTGAATAACTCTTGTGGTTTCCAGTCACCGACCCTCCTAACCTGCCACTACTCCCCTTGTAGGACTCCTGCCCGCTCTTTGTTCTCTCTCCAGTCTGTGCTCTTAGACTCCACGGATGGGTCACAGGTTTGTTTATCTGCATCTTACTTCCTCCATGCTTCCTTTCAGAGTGCATACCTTCAGTCCTGGACTCTAACCCTGAGTGTCTTCTTCATACTTCTTTTCCCACTTGCACAATCCCTCTCACAGTCAGCCCTGAGAACTCACGTCCACCTGGACTAGTACAACATCACTTAGCACGTACCATGAAAATCCACTTACTTTCCCCATAACAAGATGCCAAGTTTATACTGCTAAAGTAAAACTAGTTAGCAATCAAGGAGTTGATTGCCATTGGTTTGCGGACTATTTTTGAGGAAGGTCTCATTATTTGCTGTTTCTGAAGTTAAAAAGTGCAACAACTGTCACTATCTACATCATGCAAGGGACATACCATTCCTGAGATGCAATTGTCCTCTTTTATACCTGAGAATTATAACCATATGTCTTGAAGCCTCAATTTCTACATAAAATATAATCTGTGGGAAGAAAATTAATTTTTTTGTGTGGTACTGGAGATTGAACCTAGGGGCATTCTACTTCCAAGCTACACCCCCTATTTTATTTTTTATGTAGAAACAGGGTCTTGATAAATTGCCGAGAGCCTCACTAAGTTGCTGAAGCTGGTCTTGAACCTGCCATCTTCTTTTCTCAACCTCCCAAGTACTGGGATTACAGGCAAGTGCCACCTCTCCCGGCCAAATTAAATTTAAGTACAATTTAGTAAGACATTAAATTTCAGACTAATTCTTCTCTAAAGTAGATGTATTGGAAAAAAAATGAAAACCTATATGTATAGAAATCATATTTTCTCAGATTTATGGTTCATGTTACATGTAGCTAAGACTTCTGCTCCAACCAGGGACTAAGCTCTAGGGCACGTCCTGCCTTCTTTCTCTGTTATATTTGCCATTGAATCGTCTTTATCCCTCAGTCCATCAGTTCCTCTAGATTGCCTTTCTTCTGCTTCGGAAACATCTTCTTTTTATTTACCTTTCTTTCTGTGTTTCCATGTCAGCCTGTATTTTTTTTTTAATTTGTCCCAAGCCCTCTATCTCCAAAAGGTGTCTGTTTAAGGTGTTCACATCCTGATACCCCAGCCCTTCAGCCCAGGATCATCCTCTCAGGACCTCCAGACCAAAGTTGGGTTCACTGGCATTTTTGCTTAGTGACATACACATACACACGTGATGCATGCACACACAAATATATATATATATATATATATATAAATATATATGTGTGTGTGTATATACACATATATAATCATATGTAATAATTATGTATGTGTATGTGTGTGTGACATACACATGCACATACATATACAGACATTGTAGTGTGTGTGTGTGTGTGTGTGTGTGTCTCAGTATTATCATTATTGCTGATGGGTTTATTAACAACAACTTTTGGATGCTAAAGTTTACATAATTGGGATACTCAACAGATTAGAAAATGGAATGCAAAACTCACTGGAGTGGTTAGTATCCTCCCACTCACACAGGGATGTGATGTGCAGAGCGAGCTGAGATGAAGATAACAGGATGTGAGGCACAAGTGAGGCTGCTGTAAAGATCCCCTGATCGGAGCTATCTCTTCCCACCTCCCTCCCGAGCACGACCGGTGCATCACACGGAGCTGCACCACCCTGCTGGAAGGGACAGCAATGCCTCCGAGTTAATCATGTTTCAGTACTAATGGCACCCATGACAGAGGGAACCAAATTCCCTTACTGAATGTAAATTGTTTTATTAGATCCTGTAATTTGATAACAACAGAACATTTTCCCAGAAGATGCTGAATAGGAAGAATTACAGAGGTGAGAGGGAACTCATAATGGAGGCTGATGAGTTAAGGGGTATCGAAAAGTTGGAGAAAGACCAGGGAGCCCTCTTTGCCATGCCTCTGAGCCCCATTCTGAAGAGCCTGTGGTCCTGGCTCCAGTAGGCAACTCTGGCCTCATTGAACCTGTCTGTCTTTTGGTGTCTGCGTATCTGTATCAAATCAGACATTGGGAAAATTCAACCCCTCTCTAATCCAACCCACCTTCTCATCATGAGAACAATCCTCTTCCCAGTCCTCAAATACCCAAGAACCCTCCTTAGGTCACAAACTTTTCCCCATACAGCCATGGTTCAACTTGCCAGCAGCTGGAGGGGATGAGGGACAAGGGACTGTATACCTGGTCAAGGAGACCCATCACAGCTATGCGAGTTACTTTGAGATTGGTATTTGCTGCAAAGGCTAATATAGTTCAACACTCTCCTGCTAGCAGGTATTTTAAATGTGGATCCCAAAGTATAGCAGCTACCTCCTCCTCCTCCTCCTCCTCCTCCTCCTCCTCCTCTTCCTCCTCCTCCTCTTCCTCCTCCTCCTTGTTCTTCTTTGTCTTGTATTTTTATTTGTGTGTGTGTGTGTGTGTGTGTGTGTGTGTGTGTGTGTGTGTGTGTTACTGGGGATGGAACCCTGGGGCATTCTACCTCCAACACACACACACACACACACACACACACACACACACACACACACACAGCCCTTTTTATTTTTTGTTTTAAAACGGAGTCTCACTAAGTTCCTGGGGGCCTCACTAAATTGCTGAGGCTGGCCTCGAATCTATGATTCTCCTGCTTCAGCCTCCCAAGTACTGGGATTACAGGTATGCACCACCACACCCAGCCAGCTGCTTTCTTATTAGAGCTTCAGCTATAGGACATTAGACAGATGAGTAGATCTCTATGTCTCACTTGCTCATTAATAAATTGGGAATAATAATAGTATTTGTTAAATTGATGAGTGGAATATTTATAGTAGTAGCATTTCTCACCAAACAGAGCTTACAATATTTAAAGAAATAGATAATAAGTGGTATGAATAAATTATCCATGCCTCTGATTCTCATCTGTGAAATGGTGATAATAATAGCACTTAAGAATAGAATTCTATAGATTAAATGAGCTGATATATGGAAAGTACATACTTGGCAAATAGTAAATATTCTGTAAACATTAGCTGTTACCGTGACTATTTTTACAGACCCTTTGTAATGTTCTGAGTTTAAGTGAAACAAAATTGGGTAGCAAATAACAGATTCCACTTGGTATCTACTCTTTAGCCTTAATAAGAGCCCTTCAACTTATGATGGAATATTCCAAATGCAACCATGAGTGTAACTAATCCCAATACACACACACAATCACACACACACAATCATACACACACACACACACACAATCATACACACACACACACACACACACACACATTTCTCCCATGTGCAATAGATACAGGTAGAATAGAGGCAAGGAGCCACGTTGTGATGACGAAGAACAGCAAGAGACCACTGTATTTCAGGAAAACTCATCTCTGGCTGTTTTCAGATCAGTCAGAGTGGTGAGCAAGTTCTTCCTGGCTGAAAAGAGAGAACACATTCGCATTCTGGAGGTGCAGACTGATGAGGTGTGCAACTTCCTGTTTCCTTGGTGAATGCCTCAGAAAACATGCAGTTGGGAATTTTAAAATTTTCCACTCACTGTCGCCCCACAAAGCTCACCGAGGGTGGATGGGATGAGTCAGGAAGCTGGTTCAGGGAGAGCAGACCTGGGGGAGACTCGCAGACTCTTCCTTTCTGTCTCACCAACTCCCAGAGACCAGTGACCTTTGCATGCTGGTGGCCTTTGGGTAAGGGAGTGTGACTCCTCAAGCTCTCAGACCCCAAGCATGTGAAAACTAGAAGGAACTTTGTGCAGGTCGATGACTTAACCCCTCTGGGGAAATGAATGCCTATTTTCTCACAAAAATATCTCCTAGAATAGTGCCTTCCTGGTGGCTCGGCCTCAAGATGTGACTGTTTAATTATCTCCAACAGTTTAGTTCTGACCTTTCTGTGGTCAGGCATTGGCTCCATCTGCACACCCTCCTCCAGGCGCTCCCAGTCAGTACTAACTGGTCTTTCTTGGTTTCTTTCCTCTTTTTCTCACCATGTCTTCTTGGCCCCTCTCCTACTGGATTCTTTCTCCAACTGCTCCTAAAATCTCTGGGGTTTCAGTTTCCTATTTAGCCTTTTTCACTTTTTTATTCAGACCAGTGTTTTTGTTGTTGTTTTGTTTGTACAGGGGATTGAACCCAAGGACATTCTATCTCTGAGCTACACCCCCACCCTTATATTATTATTTATTTTCAAAACAGGGTCTCACTAAGTCACTGAGGGTTTCCATAAATTGCTGAGGCTGGCCTCCAACTTGTGATCCTCCTATCTCAGCCTCCCAACTACTGGGCTTATAGGTATATGCCACCAAACTCAGCTCACACCAGTAATTCTTAACCTCTTCTAGTGACAGACTACTTCTGAAGAATTAATTCTATGAGTTTTCTTACTGTAAAATCCACATTCACATATAAAATATTACACACAACCTCAAGGGTTACAAGTCCACAATGTGCTCCCATAACACTTCAGAGGACGCCTATGTGAAGATATAGAAGCAGCCCAGCACCCTGGAGTGCTGGCAGGAGTGGGCTGGCACCCACAGTGAGGCCCTGTTCTCTTGTGGACATAAGCAATCTCACAAGAGACCAACATCACCAGCGCCACACAAGATCACCCTGAGGCCATGATAAAGTGGCCTCCTGGACTGCTGTAAGGCTTCCACTCTGCCTGCCTCTCCCCTTCGGCCTTCATTGCTCCCATCCTTCCATCCTCATTGCGTTGATAGTCTTTACATCCAGAGCTTATGATATCATTTTATTTCTCAAAATTCTTTCATGTAGCCATGCATGGTGGTGCACATCTGTAATCCTAGTACTTGAGAGGCTGCGACAGAAGAATCGCAGGTTTGAGGCCAGCCTCAGCAACTTAGTGAAACCCTGTTTCAAAATAAGAGATAAAAAGGGGTAGGGGTATAGCTCAGAGGTGGAATTCCCCTGGGTTCAATCCCCAGTGAAACTCACACGCGCACGCACACATACACACACACACACACAAACACACACACACACACACACACATTATCTCATTATTTCTTGGTTCTGTATTATCTGCAGAATAAAATAAACATTTCTTATTAAGGCATCTAAGAAATCCTCATGTTCTGGCCCCAGACATGGCTCTATTTCAAGTATACCATTCATGAACTCCTTGGGTCCCAGGCACAGTGAATATTTGAAGGGCCTGGAATTGGTCACCAGCTTTATCACCTTCTCACATTAGCATGTTATCCCCACCCTTAGGTGATTTTCAAGGTCTCTTTCCCCAGGCTTATCAACCCTTACTCAATTCTACCCACTGGTGGGGAGAGTCGCCTTCTCAGAGAGTGTGACTGTGTGCCACAGCACCTGCGCAGGCCAGAGGAGGATGCTGGACTCACGTTAGAGCACGTGGCTGCGCGCAGCAAGGCTCAACTCCAGGTGAAGGGAGCCTAAGTGGGAACAGGCCAGCTCCATACTCATCAACCCTGCCTCGGTCCAAGATGTAAGTCCAAAAGGAGCCTATTTAAAATGCAGATTCCTGGCCTCCAGTGATTGGGATAAGACAGGGTCAAGGGTTTTTTATTTGTTTGTTTGTTTGTTTGTTTGTTTGTTTGTTTAAAGCAGCCCAGAGGATTCTGAAGCAGATGATCTCGGAGCCTCCTTTGGCAAGCACTGATTCAATGTGTCCTGTAGCCAATGAGGCAGCAGCCAGTGTGATGTGCCTCACGCTCCAGCACAGGGTGGATGCGCTGAGTCAGTGTCCCATCCCTCTTCCAGGCTTAGGTGGCCCTCTAGAACCCAGCAGTACCATCCAATATGGTTGGGACTGTAGCTAGTCCAAGTTGAAATGACTGCAAACTCAGTATGAACAAAGAATATAAAAGATTTCATTCAAGGGCTGGGGGTGTAGCTCCTGGTAGAGCACTTGCCTAGCGTGCACAGGGCCCTGGCTTCCATCCCCAGTGACACAAACAATAGACAAACCAAAAATTGGAATGATCATATGTTGAGAATATTTTAGATATGTAAAATTAAATAAAAGGTATTATAAAATTATAAAAAATCATTTTTATAAATTTCTTTAAGAAGGCTACTAGAAAGCTTAAAATTATATTTGAGGCTCTAATATAACTTGTGGTTTACATCCCATTTCCATCGAACTGTCTGCACAATCCCTCCCACAGAAAATCACCCACCTAATCTACCCTGTCCCTAGGCTACTGCTGCCCCTAATCAAAAGGTCCCTCAGGAAACCAAGTAACTGTCACTTACTGCTTTTTGTGTACCAGATACCACATTAAATACCCAGGTGATTTCATTTTTGTTCATAATGTCTTCCTACTACAGTCCCCCATTCTCAGGTAAAGGGTCCCAGCACCAACCTCTCCTGACACCGCTAAGCTGCTGTATTGAGAAAGCCTCCTGGTCCATGTGGTCCAAGCCCCCTGCCTCCCTCCCAGCTGGGGAAATTAAGATCATTGGACTCTGGCCTCCTAACGCAGCCATGCTGTGAAGTGCAGCCAGATACACTGACTTGCCCACTCTCTGGTCACTCCACGGTCACCTGGTGTCTGTCTGCAAAGCCATGCTTTTTTTTTTTTTTTTTTTTTTTAATTCGTACATTGTAAACAGACATCTTTGTTAGGTACAAATTGAAAACGACATATGTGCCCACATTTCTCATGCTTTTTTTTTTTTTTTAACCACTTTATTGTTACATGATGGATGTGTAAAGAGTTGTCTGCTTTCTCACCGCTGCCAGTGGCAGCCAGGGTGCAGAGAAGGGCCCAGCCGACTTCTCTGTTTCTGTAATTTTTCCCTCTGTGGGGCTGTATGACCAAGCGTGCCAATGTTGGTCAACTCCTAAACTGGTGCTAGTCATTAGCTATTGGGAAGAACACTTGTAAAACCCGAGACTTCTGGGAAGAAGGTTCCAAAGGCAAGACTCAGATTGAGCAGGAACGAGGATTTAAGAGGCAGCCAGGGTGCAATAAACGCTTGTGAACACCAGGGGGCAATATGTGGCCACCGGCTCTCATTCAGCTCCTCCAGAAACTGCGAAGCACTTTCTTTTTGTTTGTTTTGTTTTGCTTTGGGTTTTACTATCCCCCCCCTCCCCCATAAAGCAGGTCTCTTCATTGGTTTTAAGTCACATCCTCTGCCTCCTCTTTCGACAGGATTCCCCTTGAGTGATAAAACTGAATTCAGAGACGTCAATGCCCACGACAGTTGCAGTGTGAGCAGTTCTTAGTGGCAGGAAAATAGCGTTTGCTGCCTGGACTGCTCCTGGCGAGGCAGAGGATCAGCCATAGGTCTTTAACCATCCACTGGCTCTGAGCCCTGGACACTTTACTGCATTGTTTTCTTGTCTGTGCCCTTCCCTTCACCTACAAGTAAACAACCTCTGTTTTAAGAAGTGAAGGGAGCTACTTAGGCCCTCCACAACTTAGTGAGACCCTGTTTCAAAATAAAGAATAAAAAATAGGACTGGGGGTGTAGCTCATTGGTAGAATACCTCGAGTTCAATCCCCCAGTACTGCAAAAAAAAAAAAAAAAAAAAGTGAAGGGAGGCCCTCAGTTCTCCAAGCACGAGGTGCCCAATCTCAGCAGTCCAAATTCCCTGAGCTCCCGGTATTTTCCCGTAGGGAGGATGCTCTCTTGGCCCTCGGGCTCCAGCACCCCCAAAGCGCTGTCCTCCGGCGCCCTGCGTTTGGAAGCCTTCCCCCAACCAGACGGCGGGCGGGGCCGTGGCCTTGCTGTGCTCTTGCTCTCAGCTCTGCCACTAGCGGGGTAGGTGGCCTTGAAACTTGCTCTAACCCTCTCCCCATCTCCCTTCAAATTCCCAGCTTCCTCGCCCTGGGCTTCACCTGGGACCCAGGTCACGGTGGCCTGCCCCACCTCGCCTTCTGGGGACTGTGACAGGCTTCTGGTTGTTCGATTTCACTGACGTCCAGGTTTGAAACGATTGCCTGGACAGCAACACAGGCGTCATCACCCCTCAGGTTAAAAGGGAGTAGGAGGAAATGGGACCTTGCTGGGTAGTCTGGGACCATGGGATAAAGGGCAAGGACGCTGTTTAACCCTTACGCCCTCTCCTAGGGAGATCATCCATTGTACAGAGGAAGAAAGAGGCTTCCAGAAAATTCCATAGCTCATAGGGAGCCATTTTCCCGGTTTAACTCTTTACTATTCTGCATACTTCGCGTCCCTGTCTCACAACGAAGCTCACGGAAAACATCCTGCGTGCGCCTTCCAAAACAAAGGAAACCGCCAAGTTAAAAGAGAAACGAAACTGGAGATACGCTAGGTCACTCTGGGAAATGCCGATCCCCCGCGGCAGGTCGGTGGGCGATGCTGCGCGCCGCCTGTGCACACCGCGCGGGGCGCCCTGCAGCCTGGCGCAGGCGCGGGTCTGCACAGGTGAAGCCCGCAGTGGCGCTGGGGTCACCACGCCTCTCCGCCCGCGCAGCCCAGGCCCAGGAGCCTCTCTTATTTCTATTTGGGGAAGAGAGGAAGGCGGGAAAGGGAGAGGGAGGCAACTCTGAAGGAGTTTCATATTGATTCTAAATGTGGACTCTAGCTTATAATTAAGACCCGAAGGCCCTCAGCTCCAAACTCCTTTTCACTTTTCCCTACATTACAAAAGAGAACATTCAGCGAGTCATGGTGTCCCACGCCGGTAATCCCAGTACTTGGGAGGCTGAAACAGGAGAATCACATTCCACACCACCACACTTAGTTGGGCGCGCTCTGAGCAGGGCAGATGGCTGGTAATTCCTCATATTCGCCACGCGGTGGCAGCAGCAGCACAGGATGAAGAAGCTCCATCTCCAGTTGCGCAGGCAGAAATGCTACTATCCCATGCTACTATACCCACCATCTGCTCTCCGGAGGTCCCTCCACAGGTGCGGTGCGGACAGGGGAATGCAGAGGGTCTGAGGCCGAATGTTCTGGAAGTATGCTTTACTTTCATTCTCTCGCTGACAGGCAACTAGCTATAGCAAAAGAAGTCAGGAATTTTTCTCCCGCAGACGCTGCAACAGGCCTTGACTTTAAACTCAGAAACTTGGTAAGGCCAGACTTCTTTCCCCCCACCACAGGCACTTTCCAGCCGCATACGTTTTTGTTTTTTTTTTTTAACCTTCCTCTCCACCTCTTCTTCCGAAAGGGAATCTACCTAGTCCCAATATTTAACTGAAATCCTTGGAGCCCTTCTCTCAGGTCTGAACTATTAACAATAATAGTTAACAGTCGCTTGGTGCCGCCAGCATTGTCTGAGACAACTCGTCTGCTCACAGTGGTTGTTTCACAGATGAGCACGGAGGCACAGGGAAATCAACGTGCGTGAGGTCCCACAGGTTAAGTCATGAATCACCAGCTCTGAGTGAACTAGAGTAAACGCAGAGAGTGTGACTTGGCTGCCAGGTTCCTCTGTGGCCAATTATGACCCCTCTTCATTCCCCGAACAGGAAACACGGAGACATGAAAAAGAGAGGTGAAATCCCCATTCTGGCGTGTGCTGGCTGAGCGATTTGAGGACAGGAAACTTTCTTTCCCCCAGCCTCTCTTTCTCTCCTCCCACAGAGTAATAATAGGACTCTCATGGGGTATTTCACTGAATCCCCTGCAGCCAGGAACTCAGCATCATTCATTCTGTGAACATGAATAAATGCAGTCAAACCCTGATGCTTCTGTAAGGTTTCCCAATAAATTCTGTAATGCAGCCGGGCGTGGTGGCGCAGGCTTGTAATTCCAGTACTTGGGAGGCTGAGACCGGAGGATCTGGGATCGCAGCCAGCCTCAGCTACTTAGTGAGGCCCTTGGCAATTTAGTGAGACCCTGTTTCAAAATAAAGAATAAAAAATAGGGCTGAGGGTGCAGCTGGGAGGTAGAATGCCTCTGGGTTCAATCCCCAGTATCACAAAAAAATAAATAAATAAAAAATAAAATAAATTCTGTAATACAGAACCATGTGATTGAATAAAATTATGGAGAATTGAAGGATTAAAACTAAGAAGCCAGGTATGGTAGCCCACTCCTGTAATCCCAATACTTGCGAGGCTGAGACAGGAGAATCAGAGGTTCAAGGCCAGCCTCAGCAAGGCCCTCAGTAACTTAGGGAGATCCTGTTTCAAAATAAACTAGGGCTGGGGATGTAGCTCAGAGGTAGAATGCCCCTGGATTCAAACACCCAAAAAAAAAAAAAAAAAAACCCTTACGAAGAAATATTAGAACCCCTTCTTTGATAGTATCTTCCAAGTGAGATAAATCCCATAGAGCTGACCCTTCCATACTGCTGTGCTATCAGGATCAAATGGAAGGAGCTGGGGTCCCCAGAGCAGTCTCTAATTTTGTAAGAATATCCTCCTCCGGGGGGATCCCATTTGCCTTCCATTTGCCAGGCTGCAACTAGTTTCAGGATGTGTGCTGTCTCTGGTGACCCCAATCTGCCCCCCTCCCAGCCCCAGTCCCTGCTCCAGGGGCCTTGCCCATCCTCCTCCTTCTCCTTGCCCTGGGCCGGGTGATCACAACATCTAAGACTGGCCAAGCCTCCTAGACTACTTCCCCAAGGAGTTTTGGAATTGGGACTGAGAAAGAATCCACCTTCTGGTGATGGTCACTCTGCACTAAGACCCCCAGCACGGTGGACTGCCCTCGGTCACCAGCCAGGCAAACGCTGTCGGAAGCGGACATCAAGGCATGCTGAGGGATGGGATGCAGTCCAGGGGCAGACGGGCCAGCGTAGCGAGGGCTCCATGGGCATGTTATGTTCAAGTTTACCTGTGGTTTTTCACCATCTCAGAATGTCTCCATTATCAAAAGGCCCTGCACCAGTGTTTGTGTGAGAATATTCCACACCGTAGGAGGCTCCTCGGCCTCTTTAACCCTCTGATCTCCTGCCGTAGGGCCTAAAGCGACAGTGAGAGGTGCGGTGGCAGGCTATCCACAGTGTCCTAGAGGACTTGCATTGCAGGAGGTCCTCCAGCCAGTGTCCCCATGGCCAGACCTCGGTGGCTGGTCTGCATAGACCCTGTCCTCCCTCCACAGTCAAAACTCCGGGGCAGACAGGTGCTGCCAGGAAAGAAACAACACAGAAAAGCTCTCGCTTCCAGCTGGGAAACTTCTAGTTATGAAACTGACCTATGGCATCCTCATGATGATGGTGGGCCTCTGCCACATCCGGTTTTACCTGTGTGGATGTCAACGACCTTTCTGCTACCACGACAGAGGAAGCCGATGTGAGACGGAGCCTGTCAGCCCGGGGCAGAGCCTGCAGCAGGAGTAGGCAAACATGGATTGTTTGTAGCCTCTGAGATCCTGGGTCCTTTGCCAACACTGCACGACCTAGCCCACACTAGCAGCAGTAGCTGCAGCGAATCGTACACAGCCTCTTATATTTTGCTCCTGTGTTTACACACACACACACACACACACACACACACACACACACACACACCCTGCTAGAGTAAGCTGAGGTTTAGAAAGACTCGGTAGCTTGCTAGGGTTACACAGCAAGCGCACAATAGCCATAGTTAACATTAATCAAGCACTTGCATGCTCTAGGAACTAGGATTAGTGCTGTACAGGGAGCATTCTTCTTGTCCTCACAAGGAGCCTTGGTGTTAAGGTTGGTGTTGCGGTCTGTCCTGGTTATTTCCTGTAACAGAGGATGGACAATGCTGGTATTCTGGGGAACGTTTTGACAGCAGCTTCCAGGTTGTTCATAAAAATCTGTTGATATAAACTTGGAAGTCCTCAAGGTATCAATCAGCTCCCAGTGCTTCTTCAGGTCCTTGGGGATTGTCTTGCAGACAAGACAATGGAGAGTCCCAGCGATGATGGGGAAGTCAGATTGTCATTCTCATGGACACCAAGTGAGCACAGTGGGAGGATTTGGAGGATCGTAGCCAGAGACTGAGGGAAACTAGAATTTAAATCTTGGTAACGGCCAATAACATGTGCAAGCTGGCAGGATCCAGTCCAATTTAAAGATGGATGATGAAACTTCAACGATAATAAACATGATTAGAATTGGATAATTCACAAGGGTGTGCTATAGTTTTCTTTTGAAACACAAAAATTTTTTCTACAGTCTTTTTCTTCTTTGATCAAAAGATAATCATAGTAAGATTATAATTGTTTGCAAAAATAAGTCTGGTCTTATTACATGTAGCCTGATTATATAAGTGCAGCAAGAACAGTAACTGATCACATAGGCCTTTAAAGGTTTGCTTTGCTGAAATTTTGTGTAAGGAATCTCAGATTGGACTTTCAAAAACCACTCAAGGTTAGGAAGACAAACTAAGAACCTGCCAACAGATTTCATCTGCAGTATCTATAGATATGGGTGAATTCCTCCCTTCTTAAGATTTCTAAATTATCCTAAGGCCCTTGGGCCTACCAGGACATAACCTTCATTTCTCATTTGTAAGGCAAAGCACCCCCTAAGCCAGGTATGAAGCCAGGCTTCCCAAGAGAGCTTGGGAAGCAGGGCTCCATAAAGTTGACCTTCTTGCTCTTTAATTGTATGGCCATATCTGGTTCTCTGTACATTATTTCCAAACATAACATTCTAGTCAAAGCCTTGGTTATATGACCAATGCTTTCGATTATGTCCCCCTACAGGAGAACAGATTCCTATCTAACCTACACAAATAATTATATTGCCACAAAAATAAGCCCACTCGACAAGAGTTCCCAATTCTGGAGAGATCGGGTAGGGACAGAGTAAAGATAAATGTTTCATTTCTCTTTACAGAGTATAACCTACCAAATTGTTATGAGTTAAAAGAGAAAGGGGTCCTTCCTTCCTTCCTTTCTTCCTCTCTCCCTCCTCCTCCCTCCTTTCATATCTTTCTCTCTTTCCTTCCTTTCCTGTGGTACTAGGGATTGAACACAGAGACATTCTATCTCCGAGCTATAGCCCCAGCCCTTTATTTTATTTTATTTTCTATTTTGAAACAAGGTCTTTCTAAGTTGCTGAGAGTCTAAGTTGCAGAATCTGGTCTTAAACCCTACAATCTTCCTGTCTCAGCCTCCCAAGTACTGACATTACGGGTGTCCACTACACCTGGCCAAAAACAGAATGTTAAATTAAGTTCCCCAAAACAGAACATTAAAGAACCAACAATGTTTCAAACAAAGCCATAAAAATTGTAGTCATTGTTCATCAGTTCACTATTCTGATCTGATTAGTCCTTGTTCTGCTTGATCTTGAGTTAGCAGTTTCATGAACCCATTGGTTTCTCCACTAGATTCTGAAAGTCCTTGCTTGGTCGGCCAGTATAACCTCAGGGTTACTTAAGCAATGCCTTCAGAAGCCTGCACCCCAGATCGCCTATTTTCCTTTCCATGGGTCTCTGAGGCAGTCCTTTATGTTGGAGATAAAGTGTTCTGACTTGCGGGTAATGTCAAGGGCTTTCAGGAATGCATCAGAGGAAGGTAATAAATACTTGTGGATGAGAAAATTCTAAGTGGCCAGGATTAAAGATCTGATGAGAGCTCATTACTAAAACAAACAACCAAAAGGGAAATTAGGTTGTTTTGGGGGCATATAACATATTAAATATTAATTAGCTTATGAGTATAAACATTATCCTAGGACATATCATGGACAGTGAGGGCAACATTTGCAAACTTTTGGTAGTTTGGAAATATTTATCTTCATAACATTTAACCATATAAATAAACCTAGGGAAGGTTATACATCACTTCTTATGTGTTATACTGGGCATTGAACCCAGGGAGAGGCATTCTGCCTCTGAGCTACAGCCCCAGCCCAATTTTACTTTTTAGTTTGAAACAGCTTCTCACTCAGCTTGAGGCTGGTCACAAACCCGTGATAACTCTTGTCTCAGCCTCCAAAGTACAAGGATTATAGGCATGCACCATCACTAAGCTATGAAATTGGTTTTTGTTGTTGTTGTTTATTTGTTTCATAGTACTAGAGATTAAATCCATGGGCATGCTACCTCTGAGCTACATCCCTAGTCCTATTTTATTTTTATTTTGAAAAAGCATCTCACTATGTTGATGAGAATTTCACTACTTGCTGAGACTGTCCTCTAACCTATAATCCTCCTGTCTCATCCAACCAAGTACTGGTATTACAAGTGTGTACCACCATACCGGACTCTATGTAATTAATTTTTAACATCTCTTTTTTTTGTAAAGTGAAATAACACCCCATTTAAGATTTTTTAAGAGTTTTCTAGGAAATCTTAAAGTCAGTCTGAAATCAATATTCCACTTAGGGTTTGACTTTGAGAAAGCAAATATTAGTGCATTTAAATTCAAAATATATTCAGTATATTTGTATTCTGTAACAGACAGAAAAATGTTCAAAGGAATAAATATTTGATTAGACAGGATAATAGGTCGCTGTGAAATACTATCTAGTTATCTATTTAACCAAAGTGACAATAAAAGATTTCAAAAAACCCAGGCATAGTGGATCAGGCCTGTAGTCCCATGACTTGGGAGACTGAGACAGGAGGAGCACACACAGGTTGAGGGCCGGCCTCAGGAACTTAGAGAGACCTGTTTCAAGATAAATTGGGGCTGGGGGTGTAGGTCACAGGTGAAATTCCCCTGGGTTCAACCTCAAATACCAAAAACAAGAAGAAAAAAAAAAAACCAAAGTAAATATAAGAAGTAACATAATTAAAAAGATCTTAGCTTTTTAAATAAAAGTGAGATTTGGTTCTCTTAATTATTCAAGAGATGATTAAGTCAACATGGAGCACAGGAAGTTACTACGGTAAGAGAATCTTTGTCTCAAAACGTGAAGAAAAACTTTTTACAACATTTTATTAAAGAGCAGACTAACAACAAAACCTTTGTCTTTGTCCTTTTTTTTTTTTTTTTTTTTTTTTTTGCTGTACTGGGGATTGAACCCAGGGGCATTCTACCTCCAAACTACATCCCCAGCCCTACTTGTTAGTCTTTATTTCTTTGAAACAGGGTCTCACTAATTTGTGGAGAGCCTAAGTAGCTGAGGCTGGCTGTGAACCTGGATCCCCTGGTCTCAGCCTCCCAAGTATTGGGATTACAAGCGTGTGCCACCAAGGCCCGCTAAACCTTTGTCATTTTAACAGGGAAAACCAAAAACTTTAATTTGTATTCTAGTACTAAGAAATCTATCCAGCCGCAGCCCCCTTTTGATCACACAATATAACATTTCTTTTTTTGCAAACCTTCTGCCACTTCCTATATCTATTCAAGATTTGTTCTACTCTTTCTCTCTTTATTGCTCTGAAACTACCAGTTATCTTACTTTATGATAAAACTGCTCTCCTTTTTTTTCTAACAAAAACACATCCTATGTTGCTTGCATACATTTCATATAATGCCATTTTTCTTTACTCTTATTATTTTTAGTAGTTTAATTTGCATATATTGATTGTAATTTATTTTTGTCATTAGTAAGCTTTATTTTATATAGAAAATTAGAACATGGGTAATTGTGAACCATCTGTTATGCAGCAACATTCTGAAACAGCAAAGTTTATGAATATTCCATCTCAGTTTTACAAGCTTCCTTATAGTATAACTTTTAATATGGCCCAAAAAGTCTATTAATAAACCCAAATATCTTTAATTGCTCTGTAAAAGGAAAAAGTCAAAACTATTTAAGTTTAAATTTATGTTTAGTAATGAATGCTTAAAAGTTTTTATTTACTTAGAAATGATCTAGATATTTAACATGGGTCTATTACTTAGCATGATTTTAAGGTTGCAAGTCAATAACAGATTGTAAAATTATGTTTAAGCAGACATATAAGAAGTAATTATTACTGGAAGCTCCATTAGAAAATGTATTTCCTACTAATATCAATTTAATGTTTATTTTTAAAAATTATGTTTGGATATTCATGAAAATTTCTTAAGATATTAAACAAAGTTAACCATAATCTTCACCATAATGGGTTGGATTTGGCATGTCCCCCTGGCCCTCACAGAAAAAAAGGCAGCAATGTTAGAAGCGAGGCATGGTTGCTAAGGAGTGGTCCCTGAACCTGTAGCCTTGAGTATTATATAAAGTCCTTCCTCCCCCCCCCACCCCTTCTCTCTGGTTTCAGGTCTCCATGATTTGAGAGCAGAGCACTTGTGCGCTCTCTCTCTCTCTCTCTCTCTCTCTCTCTCTGTTTCCCACTGCCACCATATTCTACACTCCACGGACCCAGCCTCACATGGACTGAACCTCTGAAATCTCCAGAACTGTGAGTAAATAAATCTTCCTTCCTCTACGTTGTGTGTCAGTTGTTTGAGATTACAGTAGTGAAAATTCTGAGACATCCATTATCTGAAGTTATTTCCATTTCCCTGTTAATTTTTTTTTTTCAGTACTGGGTATTGAACCTAGGGGCATTCTATCTCCAAGCTACATCTCAGTCCTATTTTTTAGTCTTTATTTTGAAACAGAGGTCTCACTAAATTGCAGAGAACCTCACTAAGTAGCTGAGGCTGGCCGCGAACTATCTCAGCCTTCCAAGTAATGGGATTACAAGTGTGCACCACAACACCTGGCCCCTGTTAACTATTTTTACAACTTGCATGTTAGGCAAGTATCAAAAACTCTGAAACAAAACAACAAACCCAAAAATGTTAAATACATGCATGTTTTATGATTGTTTGCTACACTTGATAAACATAAAGTAGTGGGTATCAATAATTTCATTTTTATTGCATCTTGTGATTTTTAAAAATTTATAATTTTTATAAACATGTCTAGTGGATATAACATAAACTTATTTGATTAGCAAGTCCAAGCAGAAAAAAAGTGTGTTCTTATATTTTGCTTAATGCTGATAACTCATGAGAAATATTGTTGGCTTTCTATTAAACCAGAGGACATATGTTGGTTTTCTATTAAACCAACAATTCCAAATTAGTCTTATTGACCAGGTTTACTCAAATCATATTATCACAAAAAACATTTGGGTTAGTTCCTATATATCTAGGAGTTTTATAAATAATTAATTTATATAAGTGCTTATTTCCTTCTAAGCCTATTAAAATATAACTTCTTTGAGGAATTTTATAAGCTAATTTGGTAATACCATCCAGAAGTGGCAAAATATTACGTAATATACAACATACATACATACATACATACATAGACAGATACAAATGGTCCTATTATGGCTCTAATTTTAAAATTTAGCCCCAAATTTGTCATTAACAGAGAAATGCAAAACTCACTAGCTTATGTAAAAAGTGGTTCTTGTGTTTGTTCCAGTTTATAATTTTATCCAAATTGTGTTTCTGGAAGATGGAACAAGTTGAAGTCAGTGTGTGAGTTAAAACTTCCCACCAATATTTGTAGAAGAGACTTTTAAGATTTTGTTTGGGCTGGTTATGGTGGCATACACCTATAATCCAAATACTTGAGAGTCTGAGACAGGTGGATCACAGATTCTAGGATAGCCTCAACTACTTAGCAAGTCTCTCAGAAACCTAGTGAGACTTTGTTTAAAATAAATAAATAAATAAATAAATAAATAAATAAATAAATAAATAAATAAATAAAAAATAGGGCTGGGTGTGTAGCTCAGAGGTACACCCTGGATTCAAATTCAGTACCAAAAGAAAAAAAAAGACTTTCCTTGTGGGGTGGGAGAGAGTGGTATGTAATCTTAAGAGGGCTCTGTAGTAAGTTTTAGATGAAGGACTAAGGATACATTATCACATGGCTCTGAATGTCTCCAAAGCCTGTATTAGTGGATAGAATATTTAATCTGCTTCAAATTAGCCTTTTAAGATTCCAGTGATTGCTTTTGAGGTTCCAAGGGCAGAGGCACGAGGTCTAAAACCCCATTGGCTATAGAGTTGAGGAACTGGAGTGAGAAGGGAAAGGTCTAAGAAGAGCCAACTTACTTGAGAGATTTCAATTTTCTTAAAGAAGCCCTTAAAGTTTTACATTGCCCTTAGCATAGTCATGCTGCCAAGAAAGAGTGAATAACATGAGCGAGCCTCACACTGGTGTCACGGCAGCAGGGATTCAAGGAGGTGGGTTTCAGTTGAATAAGAAGTTCCCTTGAGAAAAGTAGGATCAAGTAGGAAGATCAGAGAGGCCTTGAATCTAAAGCTGGGAAGAACTTTCAATCCAGTAGGTTCCTTTCAACTAAAGAAGCCTGGAATTCTGATTCTGCTTCACTGATAATACTCGCTCCAAATGTGCCTTTTCTAGCTTACCTATGGGCACAAGAGGCAGCACAAGAGCACAGAAAGGGCAGGCCTGATAGCGTCCCTCTGAAGATGGTGAAAATGCAGGAGACCAGCTTGATACAGGCAACAGAGGCAGTGGCAAAGGAAAGGATTTAGATTTGGACAATTCCATGAGAGATGCTGGTATTGTTAAGAATGGAGTTCCCCTGGAGCCTTAGGTCCTCAGCCTGACAGCTGGTCAGCTCTGCACACAGACCCAGCGATATGTGTCTCTGGCCTGTGGGGACAGAGATGAGCTCTCTGACTTCCAAAACCAAGCTCTCAGGAAACAAAACCACAATTGAAGCAGAACATTACCTACATTTATTGATGAGCAATGGGCTTAATGGGCCTATACCTGAGTTTTGTCCTATGATTTGCCTTCTTTTGACAAACAGCTCTTTTAGGCTACACATCATAAACTGTACAGGTGCACATCTGCTATATATTATACAAGCCACAGTATTCCAACAACTAGTTCTAACCAAAAGTCTCCTGTAAATCTAAAGAAAGGACAAGGTGAGGTTCTTACCTGCCTTGCTGACCCAGACCACATGCACACATAAGAAAGGGCACTTTTAGCCGGGCACGGTGGCCCACGCTTGTAATCCCAGCATTTGGGAGGCTGAGACCAGAGGATCCGGGTTCACGGCCAGCCTCAGCTACCTAGTGAGGCCCTCCGCAACTTAGTGAGACCCTGTTTCAAAATAAAGAATAAAAAATAGGGCTAGGGGTGTATCTCGGAGGTAGAATGCCCCTGAGTTCAATCCCCAGTACCACCAAAGAGAAAAAAAGAAAAAGAAAGGGTACTTTTGCATGCCTGGATGGAGGACTCAGCTAGAGTCAGCTGAGGGAGCAAGGAGTCCTGACCATGTCATCTTCACCACCAAACTTACTAGGAAGAAAACCTTTCCTCCATCATCTTAGGTCCAAATGGCTTGAGACCTGTCAATATATACATTAACAGGAGAAAAAGCAAGGTTTATCCAGTGGCATGCAGGAGCACTCTGTGATGAATAACTCACCCAACAGCCAGAGATAAAGGTTTAATCAACTTGACAAAAGGGAAAGTTTAGAGCTTCAAAGGATGAAAGATTCTGATGAGGCTTGCTAGATCTATCTATCTATCTATCTATCTATCTATCTATCTATCTATCTATCTATCTATCTGAGTTACCAGATAAACTCAGGGTGTTCTACCTCTGATTTATACCACCAGGGCTATTTTTTTAAAATTTCAAAACAGGGTCTTACTAAATTTCTGAGGGTCTCACTAGGTTTATGATGCTAGCCTCAAACCTGTGATCCTCCTGTCTCAGTTCCCAAGTACCAGACTTATAGGTGTGTGCTGCTGTGTCCAGTTTATTTAATTTTTAAGTATCTGAGTACACAAAGTCAGTCACTTCCCTGACTGGAGACTTCTTCACATTGGGGTGTATGCATTTGTTTGTGCACATACTCACACGGCGCACTGAGTATCCTAAAACTCCTCTTTAGTTATATAAGGTGAGTTCAGGTAAGATTGCTTTCTGCATTTGTTCTCAGGACTTTTATTCCTTCATTAGGATAGAACACAAAACAAAGCATAGAGCATGGCCAGCCTACATCTGCCAGGTGGGAAGTCTTGCCTCTGGAGCTGCCATGACTGGCCTTTTCTTTCTCATCCACAGCCACCTTGAAGAATTCTCCTTCAGGCAGCATTCACACCACTGCAATTCAAACACCTGGCATGCACAAAGAGGAAGAAAGATTGATTTGCTTATGGTTTTGGAGATTTCAGAGGTCCGTGTTTGTATCAGTTCCCAAGCAGGAGCCAGGGCTACAAGTCTTCATGGCATTGTGGTGGACAGCAGAGAGAGAGGGTAAGAGTTTGTGTCAGTTTATGGAGGCAATGGAGAAAGACTAGGAAGGTACAGCAGCTGGCCTGGGGAAAACACAGTTCTGGGTCACGCCCTTAGCAACCTTCCCAGCAACCAAGGCCCAGCTCCAACATGGCTGCCTTGTCTACCACATGAAATCTGGGGACATTTAATCCAAACTATAACACATTCTTAATGCCGTGGAAAATACTCATCATCAAATATAATAAACAGATTACGAGATGTAAACAGAATTCATTTCCAGGTGGTTGAATGACAGTTGGATTTTTTCCTCTAGTTTACATAAAGAGTATATATTTATTTCATAATGAGAAGAAAATGAGCTGAGAATGGTGGCACATGCCTGTAATCCCAATACTTGAGAGGCTGAGACTGGAGGATCACAAGTTCAAGGCCAACCTCGGAAATATACTGAGACCATCAGCAACTTAGCAAGATCCTGTTTCAAATAAAAAAATAACATGGGGCTAAGGGTGTAGCTTGGAGGTAGAATGCCTCTGTATTCAAGCCCTAGTACCACAAGAAGAGGAGGGGGAAAGGGAAAGGAAGAGGCTATTTGAAAAAATGCATCAACAAAGGGACCGGTAGTGAACACCTCGAAATATTAAGAGTGGCTGTATTTGCATAGAACTGTATGTTTCTATTTATTAGACTCACCTGGGTTATGTTCTTGAATTCTGTAGAAGATAATTTATCTTAAATTCAAAATACTTGAATCACTCAGACAACAAGCTTTGTGGTGAAATAATCACCAACGTTTAAAACCATTCCAATGAAATAATTGAAGGTGAATTTGTAGTGGTGTTCTGTGCAATGAAATATGGATTGTCTTTGAGATCTTTCCTTACTGTTGTGACAGGAGGTGGGGAGCTTGCTGAATTGTTGTGTGGCATGATCAAAGTGTGTCTGGACTGTGCAAATGTATCTATATGCACATGTAGATATGTCATAAATGTCTTTTAAAGTCCCTGTGCCCTTGTTATTTTAGAACTAAGAAATCTAAGTTCTAGAATTACTATTTATAAGGAACTAATTATACATTGGACATTTCAGTAAAATATCACCAACAGTATTTGTTTCTTTGGACTTTTCAATTCCTATAAGGTGGGTCTGAATGAAGATACCTTTATAGTGCCTCTTTCTCACTTTGCAGTACTGGGGATTGAACTCAGGGGCATTCTACCTCCGAGCTATACCCCCAGCCCTATTTTTTATTCTTTATTTTGAAACAGGGTCTCACTAAGTTGTGGAGTGCCTCACTAGGTAGCTGAGGCTGGCCGCGAACCCGGATCCTCCGGTCTCAGCCTCCCGAATGCTGGGATTACAAGCGTGCGCCACCACACCCGGCTTCTTTCTCACTTCTTAAAACACAAGTTAAAGAGCTAACAAGCAGGCGGACTGGTCCGTGAGTATGGCCCTATGTGCCGTACTTGTTAAGGCCTCTGGCTCCCGGGAGTCCTCTGTCTTCCTGCAGGTTGTGGGTCTCCTTTCCTGTTCTTCATCCATGTGCAGTCACTCCAAAGGTAAGCAAAAAGAAATACCAAATCACACTTTCATTGGATGCCTCCTGGTTGCTGCACATGCTAGGCATGTTGCATTTACAATCTAAGTCCCCTTTTTCAGATGAGAACTTTGAAGCTCCAAAGAGTGAGTCTCATATCTACCTATTGGAGAAGGTATCTGGTACTCAGAGCAAATGCCAGCCAGCACCGGGTCTTCTCTAGGGAACTGGGACCCCACAGCTCCAGGAACATCTTGTTTTGTCCATTCTCCTTTCTCAGTTTTGGACTTGTTTCCAGGGAGGAAGGCCCTAATGTATAATAAAGAATTGGCTGACCTTTGTTCCTGGCCACTCAGAGGGAGATTCTAAGACTTTTGGGATTCCTCAGTGATAGGAGTGCCTTTGTTATTAAGAGACCCTTGGATCCTGCCTGAGTTTATGTTAATGAGGTGACTCATTGTGTGTCCCTACACATCTTCAGGATAAGGGCTGGTCACCAGAAAACTAACCATGTAATTAGAGGGTTGGGACATCCTAAGCTACCTTCTGGGGAGAGGAAGGGGCTAGAGATAGCATTCAGTCATATGGCCAATGATTTATGCCTATCTAATAAGACCCCTATAAAACCTTTAAGCACTGAGACTCTGTGGAGTGTCCTGATTGTTGAACATATCACATGCCCACACGGAGGCACAGCCTGACCCCACAAGGAGAGGGCACGGCTGTCTGGGTTCAGGGCCTCACCAGACCCCATCCTAGGCATCTTTATATCTGGCTGTTCCTTAGTTGTAGTATTTATAATGAAATTATAAAAATAAAGATGACACTTTCCTATGTTTTGTGACTAATTTAAGAGAATTATCAACCTGCGGGGATCAGGGAGCCCCTGAATCTGTAGCCATTATGAAGTGTGAATCAGCCGGGTATTGTGGCACACACTTGTAATCCCAGTACTTGGGATGCTGAGACTGGAGGATCCGGGTTCACAGCCAGCCTCAGCTACTTGTGAGGCCCTCTGCAACTTAGTGAGATCCTATTTCAAAATAAGGAATAAAAAATAGGACTGAGGATGTAGCTCGGAGGTAGAATGCCCCTGGGTTCCATCCCCAGTACTACAAGAAAAAAAAAAAAGTGTGAATCGCCTAGGCACTCCCTAAATTTTTGAATGTCATAAAACAAACAAACAAACAAAAAGCCTGTGGTACTGGGAATGGAACCCAGGGATTCTACCTCAGCCATACTCCCAGCCCTTTCTAATTTTTATTTATTTATTTATTTTATTTATTTTATTTTTTATTTTTATAAAAGTCTAAATAAGTTGCTGGGACTGGCCTCAAACATTAAAGTCCCTGAACTTGTACCACCATGCCTGGCACTGTCATTTGAGTTTGGGGCAGTTTTGTGGAGGACTGAGGTCTTAATTTGTTGGGTCCTGATAGTAAGTTAAAAAATGTCCTCTGAAGTTGTCATGTATTAATGTTCAGAGTTGACATAATTAAGTAATGAGGGTTATAATATCATAAATAGATAAATCCTTTGTAATGGATTTAATGTGTGGTAACCTAGGAGGGTAGGAGTTGGCTGGAGAAGATGGGTCTCTGGCGTGTGGCTGTAGGGACTGTGCGTTTGTGTTTGAATCCCCTTGTTTGTTTATGGTCTCCTGCTTCCTGCCTCCATGATGTGAGAGCAGAGCCCTTGTGCTCTCCCTCCCTCTGTTTCCTGCCCCCATGTCCTGAGCTCTGCAGACCTGGTCTGACATGGGCTGAACCCCCAAATCTCCAAAAAACTGTGAGTAAATAAACCTTCCTTCCTCTGAGTTGTGTGGTCAGTTGTTTTAGATTGCAGCAGTAAGAATGTTGGCTGGACAGGTCCACACACACCACTATCTTGGGGATTACTGCAAGAATTGAACTACAAGACACCAATTGGTGTTGGTGTCTGAGCATCCCCTTTTCTTTATTCTCTCTGTATTCCTTCTCAGATTGCGGTTCGAATCTGGAATGTCCCTCAAAAAGCTCATATATTGCCGTGCATGGTGGCTCATGCATGTAATCCCAGTACTTACAAAGCTGAAACAGGTAGCTTGCAGATTCGAGGCCAGCCTCAGAAACTTAGCAAGGCCCTCAGCAACTTACCCAGACTCTGTTTCAAAAGTTAAAATAAAATAGGACTGGGGGGGGTGTAGCTGTGAAGTAGAATGCCTTTGGGTTCAATACCTGGCACACCACACACACACACACACACACCAAAGAAAAGCTCATGTGTTCAAAGCATGGTTCCTAGTGCAGCAAGGTTCAGAAGTGGGGGTTTTAGGAACAGACTGGATCATGAGAGCTTTGAAGTCATCAGTGGATTAATTGATTTGACAGATTGATCATTTGAATAGACTACTGGTGGTCACTTTGGGCAGATGGGGTATGGCTGGAGGAAGCAGGTCACGGGGCTCTAGCTTGTGCACTTTCTCTGCTGCTGGTCTCTTCCTCCCTGGCTGCTGTGAGCTGAGCAGCTTTCCTCTGCCTCGCCCTTCTGCCATGGTGGTTCTGCCTTGGAGCCTGCCAGCCATGGGCTGAGACCTCTGAAAAAATGAGGCATAGTAAACCTTTCCTTAGGAGGGAAAACCCTGGGACCAAATGAAGCTAGAATTCTGGCTGGTAAGGCTGGATTGAAATCATCTTGTTTTGAAAAACCTTCCTTTTGGCCACATGTTAAATCCACTTGATTTAGGATAGCCTCCGAATGTGTTTCAAACAAGTTGAAATCATCAGGTTGGAAGCTGTCAGGCAGAACAGTGGGAGAAGATACTGAATTGTTTAAAATGGCACAGCAAATGAATAAAGCTTGGGTCAAGGCAACCTAAGGAAAGGTTCCTTGACCTTCTGTCTAGTAGGTCAATGCAGTGTTCTCCCCCCGTTTTGAAGGCACATGGGAGCAGGTTGTTTATTACTGACATGTGGATGGGCAGAGGGAGGTGAGAACGGATCTTGGCTGTTACCTCAATCCAAATGACACATTCATTTAAGCAGCAGTGGGAGGGAGCTTGGATGGGATCTTTGGTTTTTGTTCTTTGCATGAACTTCAGGGGAAATATTTATCACGATGTTTCATGACTTCATCTTTGGAAGGATGTGGGTCAAATGGGAGGTGTCAGGGGGCCTGGGATCATGGCCCATTGAATTTCTTGAGTAGCAGGGTTAAGAATGGCTGAGCAATGAATCTGTCATGTATCACCCCAGAGAGCCTGAGGTATCCAACGTACAGGAAAAAAGAAATCTCTTATTCAGGAAAGTATGGATTATACTTGAGCTATGACTTATACACTGGACTTTTGTTTTTTTCAACAGACAATATTATTTTTTTGCCTAACAAGTTTGCTGCTTATTAAAAAATTACCTCTGGGCAACATGTCTAGGTATATTTTGGGTAAACATTTGGGGGCGTCAGAATCATCTTCAAATGAAAATATGAGTATTTCTTGCCTTGACTCACTGGAGACAGCAGCCACAGACATCTTATCTTGGTGTAAGTAAGCAGCTCCAATTCTTTTTTCCTTCCCTCCAGAACCCTGGCTGGTCTCCAGCTCAGCGCCTCCACCGGGAGGAGAAGGGAGGTAGCTGGCTGCTTGTCTCCACCCAAACAGCAATGGAATTCCTTGGCCTGACTGTTCAGTAATCCCCTGCCAGCTGGCTGCCTCTCCTTCCTCTGGGAGCTCAGTGAATCACACCTCCGCAGCACATTTGGCTCTTGCAAGCCCTGAAGGGCTGGAGGCTGGTGTCTGCCAGCAGTAAGGAGCTGCAGCCCAACTTCTGAGCATGGATAATGTCGGGCCTCTGGACCTTGTGAGTGCAGGAGGCTTCCCAGCTGCAGGAGAAGAACACTCATCCAGAGGTCCAGCTTATTCAAGGCAGGCGGCTGCTCTGCTTCCAGGGTGAGTGCTTCCTCTCCCTGCTCCCTCCCCCCACTCCTTAGGGACCCTTAAGTTCTCACAGGTAGGCAAGCAAAGGAACGACAGACATCCTTTGTCCTCTTCCCACTCTCCTCCCCCATGACCTCAGAGAATATAACCTCTTATATACATCTTCAGCTGTCTATAAAGAAGCTTGCAGGACACCAGGAGTGACACACTGGGTCATAGATAGGACTAAAGGCAGGGGGTCTGTTTCATTGGTTCAGGCATTGGCAACCAGGAGGGACCTGGCTATTGAGATATCCTTTTTCCCACTGGCACTAGAAATACACAGTCCAGGGCTGGACCTTTTTCAAAAGCAGAGATGCGGTCAGATTTTAGCTGCCTCTAGTTTGAGAGCCTTTCTTCAGGTAGGTCAAGAGGAAGAAGCCCATTAGACATAAGCCACGTGGGAAGTGAAGCCACTCCATGCCCACTTCTCTGCCCCAGCTCAGTAAATGCTTACCCACACCAGCACCAGGCTCCTCTGCCTGGGAGGCCCCCAGGCAAGACCAGCCAGGCCACCCCTCCCTGCAGTCGCTCAATCACAGCCAGGGAGGCCTCTAGTTGGAGAAGGAAGTGTGAACTGATTCTCTGGAGCTGCAACAGGGTGGGAAGTGGGGGCAGCCATGAGGAAATTAGTCTACTGAGGTATTCCAGTAATGTGACATTGTCGAGGGGGAAGGGTTGATTCCTTGACAAGAGATCGAGGGCCTTGGCTTAGGTGATGGGAAAGAATTTCAATACATGCCAATCTGAGACATAGACAGAAGTTTATTTAGGAAAGTAGGGAATACACATTCAAGGGAGAGTGCGGGCCACCCCAAGAATGAGAGGAGCCCTTTGGGACTGCAAAGCTCTTCTTTTATAGGGGACTTTCATGAGGGGTGGGAGCAGGTATGTGAGGTTGACCTCAGTCCTAGTCACAAGGTGATTTAAGGTGCTCCTGCTGGGTCCTGACCTTCACTGGCTTCTCAGAAGGTATCCTTTAAAACTGTTCAAGGACAACCAATGAAGTTGAAAGCTGAGGTCACTCCCTTGGGTGATGTCCCTGAGGGTGGTACACTGTGCTTGTAAATTTCTCAGGGACTTTTGGGTCTAATAGGCCTTGTCACAGGCTTTCATATTAAAGTTACATTTTCCTTGTCCTCCCTTCCTATTTTATTTCTTCTATCCTACATCAACATTAGCCCATAGACACCGCAAGCTAGGAATTCCATCTGAAGTTTTCTGCTTGCCTGGTGAAGAGCTGGTGATGGAAAATCCTGTACCTGGTCCTGGCTCTCCCCAGCACCCCCACCATCATGGTCATGCTCTGTCTTTGCAGGAGCCAGGCTGAAACCAGCCTGGGAGGGAAGGGTACAGAGTTCTTCACCCTTGGCAGACCCTTGTCTGCTCTCCTGCTTCTCCTCTACAGGAGGAGCTCAAAGCTGGGGAAGAGGTTACCTGCCAGGAACCCAGAGCAGGGTTCAAGGGTACCTCCTCACTTGCCTCCCCTCCAGCTCCTCCCAGCACCACCCACCCCATGCCACCCCCCTAGTACTGCCAAAAGGTATTTGTAAGGATTGTTTTTCCTAAAGAAATAAAAATAACTATGTCTTGCCCCCAGACTATCTAGATCTTGTAGGAAATGGGCAGTGGTTATTCACCTGTGCTTGGGGTTGGGGTTGTTTCTTCCTGTCTTTCTATCATATCCTCACCATCCAATCATTGGAAATTCCCACTCAAGTTCAGTGACCTTCCTGACACGTGGCAGACTGCTCTGACATCTGCAAAGTGCCCTTCACTTTCTTACAGCTGCTTGAGCTGCATCCATTCCAGCACACCTGTCTCACCTGCCCTGCCTGTACCACCTGCCCTCATTTCCCAGGACAGATATTCTGTCTCATGGATCCAGGTAGTTCCTATGCTTGCTTAGTTCACTGTAAGACAATATTTCCCTTTCCTCTGCCTCATTCTCATTGGCTAACTAACACAGTCTAGTTCCTTGCAGAGAGGGAGAGGGGAAGAGGAGGAAGGAGAAGGAAAAATACAGAAAGAGAAGGAGGGAGGAGAAGATAAAGAAGGATAAAAGAACAACCACAAGAAAGTCAACCTTTCCACTTTCCCCCTCTCTTTGACCCATATCTTTTCTTTCCTTGGTAATTATGTGTCTCATAACTTCTGAGGTACCCATTCTCCACCTTGGTAACCACTGAGATTGTCACATGTCTATCAGGATACCACATCATGCCACAGTGTAATCGGCAGTGGTTTCTGTTCACAGTGGGAATGTGCATCGATGTCTTACTGTGGAGGCCATCTCTGGTGGGATGAAACATGGTGCCCTGCTTCAACAAAAAGCCACAAATCTCCCCTTCATATCAGGTGCCACTTAATTCTCAACTGTTGTGATCTAGTTCCTGCTCCCCACTCTTCCACTGAAGGAGACTTCCCCGAGGTCGCCCAGGGGTTCCTAATTCTCAAAGCCAGTATATTCTGGCCCGTGTCTGACTTGACCTGCATGTTGCTTTGGAGCCTCCTGGCCTCCCTCGGTTTCCAGAGTGCGTCCTCTCTCCTCCTTCCTTCCCTCCCGCTCCTCTCCCAACCAATCCTCCTCGCTGGCCTCACGGGTCTCTTGGTCCCTGGGGCCAGTGTTCTTCAGATTCGTCCCTCGGTCCTCTTCTCATGCTACTCCTGTGCCCTCGCCTTTCTCCATCATTCACCTGCAGAACAGACTCCCAAGTTTGGGTCCATCTTGGAGTCCCTCTCTGGATCCTAGTGCATGTCTCTGTATGTTCATCCCGTAAACCAGGCGTCTCAGTCTGGACTGGTTTTCCCCATACAAGACATGGGGCAATGTCTGGAGATATTTTTGGTTCTTCTAACTTGGGGAATGCCATTGGCAGCTAAGGAATACTGACCAGAAATTCCATAAATACCTTACAGTGCATAAGACAGTACAGTACTTAAGATGCCCTGCTAGAAAAACTTCAGATGGACAGCACCTCGGGCTGAACTTCCCCTTGGACGTCTTCTGCTGTTACTTGCTGCTGTCTTTGTGCTTACCGGTCCATCTCTCCCATTGGGCTGGAAGCTTATGGACACATTGTGTCTTCCTCATCTTTCTTTTTCTTTAAAAGAGTATGTATGGGTTACTAGATATCTATAGAGTATTGTTAGATCAGTAAATTATGTCATCACTATTTTTTCTCATATCTCAGGTGCTATTGTAAGTTCTCTGAAGGCAAGGACCATGAGCAGGGTGTGGAAGGATGGAACAGTGTGTGAAGTTGAAGATTCAGGGACAAGTGAGGAAATTCACAGGACTTAAGATTCCTTGCCTGTGCTGGGTACAGGCTGATGCTTATGGCCACAAAATGTATGGAAAGAAAAAAAAAAGCCTAAAAACATTTTAGATTCTATTATTATTTCTAAAAATTGTCAAGAGGATGAATAACTAGAAGATACATTAATAAGGTTCATATTGATAAAATGGGACTCAAAATAAAAGCTAATACTAAAGGAAGATGAGGACAGGTTGTATTTAGAATAGTAAATATACTCTCAAGTAAAATGGAAGGGGAAACTACCAAGAAAATAAATACAAAACCTTGGAGGAAAAAGGATGAATTAAAGTATTTTGGCAGTGGGTCATTTTCTCCTTGTTTTAGCATTCTCCTGTTTGAGTACTGTTTTTAAAATTCCCCAAATTACTGAAAATAGGTCTTTGTAAAAATACCAAATAGATTGTTTTACCTCAAACTCAGTTTCCTTCCCATTTTGTCCACAGTAGGCTTTTTTTTTTTTTTTTTTTTTTTTTTTTGTGGTACTGGGGATTGAACTCAGGGGCATTCTACCTCCAAGCTATACCCCCAGCCCTATTTTTTATTCTTTATTTTGAAATAGGGTCTCATTAAGTTTCGGAGTGCCTCACTAGGTAGCTGAGGCTGGCTGCAAAGCCAGATCCTCTGGTCTCAGCCTCCCAAATGCTGGGATTACATTTTTTTAAAAAAGCAAAGCCATGAGCTACACACACTGCCAACTCATGTGGATTAAAGGAGTCTTCCCCATATGCCTCCTTCCTGGGCATCCCCTTTCCTATTCCTGCTTACTAGCCTAATTTCTCTTTCTTTTATTTTGGCTTGATATATGACATGCACCTTTGTGAGATGACAACATATACTCCGGGCAGGGTATAAATTCATGTTTTATTTTTTTTCTGAATTCATTTGGCTACCTTATATGAGAGATCAAGGTATGGATCAGCAAAGCATTTTGGATCAATGGGAGGAAATTCCCCCCTGTGATGCAGGAAAGCATGAAGATCCTTAGGCCTGGAGAAACCCTGCTAGGACTTGGGAAAGGAAGTATTCATCACTCACAAGGCATAAGGCCCACATGGGACACATGCTGATACATGTTTGTGCATGTATGTATGTGTATACACGTGTGCATGTTAGTCACATGTGTGTGCGGCTTACACAGAGCTGTAGCTGTCCTTGCTTCCCTCAGATAACCACAGCTAGCACCCTCATCCAACAACTATCCCAATAGGTGGCTCAAAAATGTGTAAGTACTTGAGAGACAAACCCTTTTTGGAGTCTTTTATGGTGGTCTATAGAATAATACTGCAAGCTCACATGAAAAGACAAATTAGACAAATAACTTACATTACTGACTGAGGTAAGTAATTAAAAGCCACATAAAAGTATGCTTCTAGCATGTCAGTTAACATATTAGGGTAATTTCAGAAATAAAGGATAATATGTAAAAGAGGAACAAGTTAGGCTATTAGACATTAAAACATTATCATCCTCCCTCTTAGAGTTTGACAAAGCAGTAAGAATAAGAGCCGGGCATGGTGGCACACACCTGTAATCCCAGAACTCAGGTTCTCAGGAGGCTGAGACAGGAAGGTTGCAGGTTTGAGGCCAACCTTAGCAACTTAGTGAGGTCCTCAACAACCTAGTGAGACCCTGTTTCAAAGTAAAAAGCAAAATAGGGCTGGGGGTGTAGTTCAGAGGTAGAATCTGGTCCAATCCCCAGTACCACCCACACCCACATCCACAAAGAAATACAATAAAAAAATTGTCACCTTCCCATGCACACCTGTATGTGTGAGGTACCCATCTCACACCATCACGAGGCAATAGTATCCATTTGAGGGATGCAGAACCTGAGTCTCACAGCAAAAGTCCACAGAGTTCACATGTGGGACTCTCGGTTTTTCCAAAGAAAGTTTTTTTTCTATTCAGCTATGAATAACCAATCCAATAAAAATTTCAGTACAAAGAGTTTTTATTGACATTGTAAGAAACATTGTTTTTCTTTTTTTTTTCTTTCTTTCTTACAAAAGGACTAAGTGGTTCTGAAAGTCAAGGTAGAGTTCATCTGTGTCTGGGGGGCAGCCCCCTGGGCTCCAGGTGGAGCATGGAGCAGCTGCAGGCTTCCTGAGGAAGGCCCAGGCCGCTCACATCCAAACACCATGCCTACAATACTTAAATGTATTTACACATGTTTCTTTTTAAAAAGGATTACACATTTTATTTTAAAAATCTAAAAGGTGAAAAAAAATGAACTTGTATTTTATCTTACACATTTGCAGAATACACAAAGGGTAACTTGTCAGAAAAGAACATTCTCCTATCAGTTCCAAGCAACACAGGAAACCAGGTTAGAAGACAGCTCAGACTCTGCTACAATCCTGCACTCACTCGCCGGCCACCGAGCACACAGTCTAGGAGTGCTGATTGGGCCACATCAACTGGTCCCGCTCATTGACAAGATTAACATAAAATAAGGCACATACATTGCAAGAATCAAAATGATGGCTCAAAAAGATGAGCCAATGTGAGAGGAGCAGGGGGATGGTTTAATTTTCTTCAGAAAACACAAATGGCTTGAGAAACAAAAACAAGTTTAGCATAGATATTGAACAAGAGTACCATGTATGAACCTGCATTTTATTTTTATCAAATGGTGACACTAGTGAGTAGGTGTGATCCCTCTAAATGCATAGGTCAGAGAAATGGAAAGAAGGTTGGAGGCTGTGGGTGGGTCCCTTGATTTGAGGAGACAGGTCTGCAGAAATGACATGTCCTCATGGGATACTTCTAAGGACCTCACTAGACCTTCCTTCCTTTGGACCGATTACTGAAATCCTGGGAGAGTACACTTCCTCTTCCCTCCCTCCTTTCTTGCATCCTTTTGAAATTTCCACATTGAGAGGCCAAGTATTGAGCTGAGACATGTCTCCTACAAATCTAAAGGCAGCAGCAAGAAAAACAAGGATGAAAAAGAAAAGAAAAAAATGAGGGAAACCCAGAGGAAAAAGCAGAACATCAGATGATAACAGTGCTGGTCTCGATCACTGTCCATCCTTCCAGGAAGGATGTTGATGTGGGAAATTACAGTAAACAAGAAATGCAGGTCTTAGGCAAGAATACGACTGGGAAAAGACTCTGCTGGAGATAGAGGTCATTGTGGCTGGGACCTGTGCTCCTTGCTCCAGAGTAGGAAAGAAACTGGGCTAAACCATAAAAGCATGCAAGATGAGACCAGTGTCTGGATTCTGTGAGGCTCATGGGAAAATGAGACTCCAGGAATGGGTCACTGATTTTGTGGCAAGAAAGTGACCTGTTTGAAGAACAGAGAAGCCTTCCTTTTTAGCTGAAAACTGGTAGAGACTCTATACTCCTGAGCTCAGACCAGTAGTTCCCTTTTGCCAGTGGGCTGTTCCAAAGGGGACACAGTTTTTGACGGAAAATAAAAAAGGGCTACCTGGGGAAGGACAACAGGGCACAGGAGAGGATTTATAGCGTAACTCTGCTGGTCTCAGGAACATCTAGTTAAAAGCAAACAGTTTTAGCCACAAAATCCTAAATGGCAAATTTACCTCCACACTAAGATTCTTGGTCCAAATGAGAGAAAATAAACATGAGAAAAATGGGCTGGTCCTAACATTCTTTCTATTATCTAACACTTTATTTTACTTGATTTTCTTCTTTCTACCACTAATTTAAATGGCAGGAATTAAGAGATAAGCCACACAATTGAATCACAGATCATTTTGGATAAATCCAACTCCAGGGGTTAATGGGGATAGAATATAGCAGGTTGTGTGGGTGTTAATACTATAATGGTCACATATTTTTAAAAGCAATATGCTGGATAATCTATGTACTCTTTGTGCACACATAGTATGACTTTTATGTGTATCAGCTGCACGTGGGGAGTAGCTGCACTTTTTACGTTTTTAAATGTTTTAATCCCAAACAGAAGTGCAGATGCTAGTCCGTATCAAGGACTAATGGTATATAACATTTAGCCCGGGGGTGGGGGGTGCAGCACTCCAGGTACAGTGTAGCATCCACACGGCTACTAAGTGTCCTCACTCCTGCCCTCGAGTGCTAAAAACGGTTGAAGCAGTTTATTCCCAATATCAATGTATGTGAACTTTTCCCTTTTATAACTAAATTTTACAAATCCCTTAAAAATAGGATGCTTAGAATAGAAATACTCCTTCACTAGAGTGGAATTAATAAATGTTAATGATATAGCCAGTTGTGGGCTATTCAGATACCTATATACTTAGAGCTACATATAACCAATTCTCAGTTACCTATGACAATGGGGAAAGAGATGGAACTAATCAACAAATACAGGAAACCCACAAATATTCCCCAAACTAATTCTACCCAATTGTTTCAATCTATAATCTATCTAACTTCTTACCAGAACAGATACAAGTAGCAACATGTCTGAGTGTCACCAACTGCCCGTCCCCCTCCCTCACAGTAGCACTAAGCAGCATTGAACGCTCATGGATGAAGAGAAGGCAAAAGAGATAACTGAGAACTGACCACCTGGACATACCCACCCGGAGCACACTTGTAGACGGGAAGCATTTAAACCCCCAACTGTGAGCAAACGATTCCCTTGCAAGAGCCTAGTGTTCCCACTTCTGTGCAGCTGTCGAAAGTGTGCCCTGAGTTTTATGGGGGTGGAGAGCACGTCAAAAGCCTGCTCTTATGCTGCAGTGCACCTACCAGATTCTTAAATATTCTGATTCTTGTGCCCAATGTGGGAATTCAAAAGAAAGCACACAAACAAAACACTGAGCACATGTAAAGGAAAATTTTAAAAGCTGGACATGTAAACCGTTGGTCACAAGCACACCAACTCCTTTTTCCTTGGAATAACAGAGAAGCATGTCAAATCTGTTCATTTGACCACTCTTCTAAAAGAAAGAACATGCACACATTAACATTGGTTTACTTAAAAAGGGGGTGGGCTTACAGTTAAAAAAAAAAAAAAAGAGGATGGGTCAAGTGTAACAATACTGATTCAAAACTGAAATGGAAGACAGTTTCTCCCTAGAATACCTTAGGGCTTTTCAGAGTCCTTTTCCATAAAAGGAATATACTTGAAACACATCCCAGTTAGGTGAGATGAGATTGCTAAAATACATACAGAACTAAAAAAACAAACCAGCCAAAAATGGAGTCGGCTTCATCTTTCAACTCCTAAAGTTTTACGTCTGTTTGCAGTCCTTCTTGCCTAATATCTATTGCATAACTGCAAGGAATTTGCTTTCTTCCGCGAGGGAGGTCAGCAGAGAACTCATGTCCCCGATAGCCATGTTGGTGGTGCTCACGGACAGGGCTGGGAAGGGGAGGGACGCACGCGGCGTGGTGAGGCGGGAGGAGCTATGGGAAAGGTTCTGGATGATACTTGGGCTCAGGGCCCCTGACATCAGGCTGGAGTGGTCCCCGTCGTCTATGATGGCATCGAAATCAATCTGCACCCCTTCTAGGTCATGGCTGTCGAGGCTGTCAACTGTGCTTGTCACCTGGTTAGCACCTGGGGAAAGAAGCTCAGAGTTTTCAGCGCCCGCCCCCTGTAGCAGGCAGTTGGCATCTGACATGGAGAATGAACCAGCTTTCGTGTCTTGCTGACTGAAGCCCATGGTTTGGTCATAGAACTGACCAGAGTAATTCTGTATATTGGAACAGAGCTGCTGGGGCTGCCCATGTATCTCCATCTTGATGCCGTTCACCCTGCAGGTCTGACTGGTGTCGCCGAGTTGTCCTTGCTGCTGCAGAGTGAGGCTGCCCCTTGGCACAGCCTGGCGCCTGCTGCCCCCATAGCTGGCACACGGCTGGTAGCCCCTGACAACTGCTGAGCTGGCAGGCTGGCTGCCGATGCTGTGAGGGCCTGGCAGGCAGCTCTCTGGCCCTTGATAGGTGTTGAAGTGTGAGGTAGCACTAACCTGCCCTAGCATCTGCTGGCTGGGGCCGCCTGCCCCCTGGTGCTGCATGCTGTCGCTGAGTAGCTGGTGAGTGAGGTACCCCTGTCCCATTGGGTCTTGGCTCTGCATGTCATTCACTGTGCTGCCAGCTGACTCATTTGGTGCCACTAACAGGCCAAAATCCAGGGGACCCCCATTCCCTTGCATGGTGGTACTTTTCAGCTTCGACCCCTGAATCCCAGCACCACAGGCACTGTCTAGGGCGCCAGGGGCCACCGGCTGCCTGTTGAGACAGCTCCCGTACTGCTGGGCCTTATAGGGCTGTTCGTGGAAGGCGTCTCCACTGGAGCCGGCCCCGCAGCCAGCGTGCATCAGCGAGTGCTCCGGGATGCCGTAGGAGGCGCTGTTCTCGGCGAGGGCCTGATACCCGCCAGCCGGGCCAGTGCTGCCCCTCCACGGATTCTGTGGGTAGACGGCCATGTTGTTGTATAGCCCGAAGGCCCGGGGCTGCTGCGCCCTGGACTGCTGGCCGCACTTCAGCTTGGAGGAGGACAGGTCGGCGCTTCCCGAGCTCACTTCGTTCCACTGAATGGGCAGGTCGGTTTTGCTGCCTTCGTTGCAGGGCTGCTCCAGGGAGCGGTACTGCTGGCCCACGTGGCTGTCTGGCAGCCCGGGCGGGTCGAAGTCTCCGGGCCCTTGGGGTACTCTGCTGTCGTCTGAGAGGGCGCTCTGCAAGTGCTGCCCATACCCAGCTTGGTTCTGGGAATTTAAATACTGCACCACGTCGTCGGGTAGGAAATCCTCATCGTTCAAGTTGGCGTCGGCGTCCATGGTCAGGGACTCCAGGGTGACGTTCTCCGTGATGCTGGGAGGGCAGGGCGACGTGTGGAAGTGGCGGGGCTGGCTGCCCTCAGGCCGGGTGTAATTTTGAAGCACTAAATTACGCTTTTCCACAGACGGAGGCAAAGCTGGAGGTGTGAAGTTGTTGAGGCTGCTGAATCGCTGAACCCGCGGCAGGGACAGGCTCTCGGAGACTGTCCTCACAGGGTCGCTGGCTCTCCTCACCCCATTCCCCAGCGCGTCGTGAGGCAGCAGGTGGCGCCGGCCATAGCCGTGTGCTCCCCCATCGCTGCACCTCCGGGGTGGGTGCACAGGAGGCAGGGCCACCCCGGCCTCCCTGCTGTCCCCCAGCAGGGCCATCCTGGTCTTCAGACTCAGCCTCTCCATGTGAGGCAGGGGCGTGGGCGGTGGCCCGCCCGTGGCGGCCGCGTACTTGGCCTTCAGGCGGTACTGCTGCGCAGGCGTGAGGCTGAGCAGGCTGGGCAGCCCATCACACTGGCTGGCCTCGCTGGACCTGCGCGAGGCGTCGGTGGAGATGGGGTCGTAGGAGTCGGCCACGCTCACATTCTGGGGCCGCCCCTCGGCCTGTGACGCCTCGCTGGACCTGCGGCTGGAGAAGCAGGGGGAGATCCCGGAGGAGCGGCGGCTGCTCAGGTAGGCGGAGCTGATGGTGCTGGTGCTGCTGTCCCTCCTGTTGAGCATGTTCAGCATGGTGAGGTCCACCCCAGACACGTCGCCTCTATTCGGGAGAAGAGTCACTGGCCCGCCCGAACCGCAGGTATTGGACTGTGTGCCTGCAGAGAAAATGCGGAGGGAAGAAAGGGAAGATGAGAGGGTGAGGGAGCCAGACAGCAAATGAAGAATAGGTGTGGCTGGGTGTCGATAATATTTTTTTTTACAAAAGCAGATAGTAGGCTATATATGCCCCGCCCCCAAGCTAGGGCTTGTCAAGCCTTTGTTTAAAGCAGTAACAACTACTTCCTAAATTTAGTCAGCTCCTCCAAAAGCATGGTTTAAGGAGGAAGAAGAAGAAGAACAACAACAAAAGACTCCTGGGACATATATACAATGCAAGTCCACGTGCCAAAGGTACTCCTGGAATTTCACATCCACACTCCGGGCTTCCTGTTTAATTCACGTTCTATGAACAGGTCACACCCCTGAGTTGTTGGAATGGAGAGGGTCACTTTAGGATAGGGTCCAGGGATTCAGCATCATCTCACAAGCAAAAACAGACTTGTAGGCGGCTCATGGGAAAAGATGCTTGCTTATCCTTGAACTTGGGGACATAAATTAAAGTGGCTGCTAACCTCTTAGTTTTAGATTTTGGAAACCAGAAACAGGGTGCTAACCACAAATGAATCCACTGCTGAGGTTTTCTTACCCTGATCAAACAATTATGATATTACCATCAGAACCTAAGTCATTCACAGTATTTTGGTTTCAGTATCATTTTGCTACTGCCTAGTTTTAAAATACAGACCCACCAGAAAGACAACTTTTTAAAATACAGACCCACCAGAAAGGAAGTTCATATGGGGGGAGGGAGTTATAGCATAATCTCAGGATTGGTGGAGAAACTAGCAAACATAAAACTAAGGGCCCTGGTTCCTTTCACAGTGTTCTGGCCACACATTTAAAAGAACAGAAAAAGCATGTGGTGGCACGCACCCATAATCCCAGTACTTGAGAGGCTGAAACAGGAATATCTTAGGCTGGAGGCAAGCCTCATTTAGCAACTTAGGGAGACCCTGTTTCAAAATAAAAAACAGGGGCTGGAAGTGTAGCCCTGGGTTCAATTCCAGTACCAAAATAAATTAAGTTAGTAAGTAAATAAATAAATAATAGAAAAAAACCTGAGCAGCGGCATGGTCCAATGTGAGACTCACCATTTCCTATGATAGGAGAGACCGCAGGGGCTTTGGGGGGTAGAATGGGGTTAAGTCGTGGAAGCATTCCATTCACTTGTTTTAGCCTTTCTAGTTTTACGTGCTCCATCCATCTCATCCCTGCTGGGTTTCTCCTGGCTTGCAAAGCGAGGGCTGTGGTTGCAGTGGAAATGGTCGAGTCCATGACTGGGGTTTCGTCGATGGCACCGAGGTCTGCTACACTACCTCCGTCGGTCAGAGGAAGCTCGAGCCCACTGTTGGAATAGTTGCTGATGGGGGACTGTTGGCTGCTGCATGAAGACTGACCACCAGGGCTTGGCTGAGATGTCTGTTGGTATCAAGAAGAAAGGAAAGAAATATCACCAGGAAGGGTAGCCAACAATGACAGCTCATGTTCATCAAGACCTTCAGGTCAACAGTCAAATAGTGGTTGAAGGCGGCCTTTTGGGCCAATGACTAATGGGCCACTGGCTGATGTGTGTGTGTGGGGGGTGGCAATGAACAAAGAGGTTTGATGTGTGACCAGCATGACATCAGCCATGAATCCTGTCTCAAGTGCCAACTCTGCAAACACACTTCCTCTTTAACAATCCTACCTTCAGGATTTTATTCTTTGGGCAAATTACTTAGCGACTCTCAACCTGTTTCCTCATCTATAAAATGGGGATGATTTACTTAAGGATTGTTGTTGGAAATTAATGTGAAGTCCAGGGAGCAAACAGCCGGCCCACTGTAGAACTGTTTTATGTAAAGACTGGGGTATAATAATTAGCTCATAAGGCTTTAGTAAGTATTCTGTTCCTAGAGGGTTTTAGTCTTAAGGTTCATTTTGCCCAGATAAAACATAATGCAACATATGCTCCACAGGACACTTCACCTCCACTCTAACAACAGCCCTCTAGGCTATTCAGGATGGTACCCAAGCTCTTCATAACCCTTTCTTCTACATTTTTCTGCTGTTTTAGAACCTTAATCAGGGTATGGGTCAAGGTAGCTGGAAGAACAAAAAAGTGACTCACTTTGCTGCTACACCCAGAGGAGAAGACAGGCTGTAACTCACAGCCATCCTGAGTCTACAGAATGACTTCACCATTCTCCTTAGTGCCCCCCTGGCATTTCACTAGGAGAATTGGGAAATGTTCCCCTAATCCTGACCAGGTAGATTCGAAGAAAATTCTCCAACCCATGGGAGTTTAATCTATCCCTCTGGTTCTCAATCAGGGAAGTATCGCCATCCCCCTACACCAGGGCTCCTGGAAAACAGGGGTGGAGAGGCTGGTCATCCTAATGTCTGGGGAGCATTATACAACAGGGTCTGTGACAGCCGGCCCACTGTAGAACTGTTTTATGTAAAACTCCAGTGCTTTGACAATTAGTCAAATCCTTTTCATAAGGATGAGAAAAATGATGGTCAGAGAAGTCCAGGAACTGCCCAAAGTCATAAAGTTTATGGTGCGAACAGTGTAGACTCCCAAGCTAGCTACTTCCATGCCCCCTCGGCACCTTCTCGAGGGTTGCTCTAAAAACTGGAGTCACTAACAGCAGCTAAAAGAGAAAATTTCCTGGGAGAGATAACTACACTTACGTGGGAAGACTATCCATTATTGTTAGGTGGAATGCACAGTGCATCAGGAAGGCCTCTGCAGAGACAGGTCTTCTCTGTGGAACCCTTTACGCTTTTTCTGCTATGACAGTACATTACACAGCCAAGCAAATGAACACTTTCTAAGTGAGTGCCACACAAGACAATAACTTGGTCCTGGGCAACCAAGCAGAGCAAAGGAGGATATGCAAGTCTGATCATGAGTATATGAGGCTTTACTTAATTTTTCGTCTCAGCAAAGTCTTGGGTTGACAGACCACCTGCTCCTTCCTGAGGTACCTGGAGTTTCCAGAGCTTTGGATATATTTCACTCTTGAACTGCGAAATCAGGATGTGTGTGTACCTGAATCTGTGTAAATGAATATGGACACACACATGCTGACACTCACTTCCACAGAGTGAGGTAGAAGGCACACATGCACTTATAATTAGTAACTGCTTAAGTGAGCTCAGACATTTAAATAGAGATTCTGTTGTTAACAATAAATGTATCTAGAGCTTCCTCAAAGGAAGTGGTTTGGGTCTGGCCCAAAAATGAATTTTAACAATCGTTAAACAGAATTTGAGAACATCTGCTTGGTCGGTACCAGTGTGATTTATTATGAAAACTTAGACAAATAGAACAATGAATTTTACCATCAAACTCCACATTTTCCACATGCTGAATGTTCAAAACACATTGTTTCTATATTTGAAACAAAGCTGAGTAATGCCCATTATCAAAGATATCACAAAGCCACAAAAATGAAAGAAAAATGAAATGAAAATTAAAAAGTTGAATGTAAAATGAAAACAAAACTAAAACAACAAAGAAGCCAAAATTCCCTCACCTTATTACCCACTGTCCTTAGGAAGTGAGAACAAGACATTTAGGAGCATTAGACAGAAGAGATGTTGCATTAATAAGAAAAAAGAAGAAAGAATTTAATTTATAGCATGATGATAAAATTAAAGACATGTTTTTAAAGAAAGCATTAGAAATGTAAATTTCATGTCCATTAGTAAATGTCAGTGAAGATAGCTACTTATATTTAAGTGTGTATGTATACATTCACAGATAATAGTCTATTTTGGAAAAGTGATTACATTAAGTTTATTGTAAAATATCTCTGTGATATCTTTTGGTCTTGTGTTTCTATGATTTAATTTTAGTTTTTAAAATATTTCACCAGGCCAGGCGTGGTGATGCACACCTGTAATCTCAGTACTTGGGAGGCTGACACAGGAGGATTGTAGGCTCAAGGATAGCCTCATCAACTTACCGAGCCTCTCAGCAACTTAGTGAAACCCTGTTTCAAAATAAAAAATAAAACAGGGCTAGGAATGTAGCTCAGAGGTAGGATGCTCCTAGATTTGAACCCCAGGACCACAAAAAAAAAAAAAAACAACAAAAAAAGTTGGGGCAGGTCAGTTGTCACTGTTATTCAAATCATTCTAAATTTTTATTTCTATCAATTTTCTTTTAGGCAATGGGTATTTGGAGAGAAGACACTTTTTTTGTGTGGTACTGGGGATGGAATCCAGGGGCATTCTACCTTCGAGATACACCCCCAGCCCCATATTTTATTCTTTATTTTGAAACAGGGTCTCACTAAGTTGTGGAGAGCCTCACTAAGCAGCTGAGGCTGGCCGAGAACCCGGATCCTCCGGTCTCAGCCTCCCAAGTACTGGGATTACAAGCATGCACCACCACACCTGGCAAGACAGGTTTTCTTGATCTAAGGATACACATTAAGGGAATAAGAGACCCTGGGTTCTTCAAATGTTCCAAGAACATAAAATCATCATGTTTTGATGACATAGCAGACTATCAATTCGTTCTCCTTGATTAAACACTTAAGGATAAACTGTTAAATATTCTGCAAAATTATGATACAGGTGGACTTTAGGAAATAGATATAGGCTCACCTTCTAAAAAAGTATATAAAACAGTTTATGAACTGATTAATTTTAAAATACAGAAATCAATTATAATACTTATATAAACATTTTATTAGGATGCTGTATAAAATCAAAGTATATTGATAAATTATGATAAAGCTGATATCTTATTTGCATTACATTTGGCTAGACTTAATATAAACTTCTCAGACTCTTTAGAGTTCAATGAATACCCTAGAGTAAGCCAGTAAATGTAACTTCTCACCCTGCCAATGCTGGAATAGCAGTATTTCCTGCCACAAATACTTCTATAATAGTGGTATCACTCATGAATTCACAGACTGCTCATCTAATTGCCAGACTATTGTAACTTTAAGAAAATGCTTCCTTAATACCAGTACTTGGGAGGCTGAAATAGAAGGATCAAAGGCTCAAGGACAGCTTTAGCAAGTAGTGAGACTCTCATCAACCTAGCAAGACCTTGTTTCAAAATAAAGATAAAAAATAGGGCTGGGTGTGTAGCTTGCTGGTAGAATGCCTCTGGGTTTGATCCTTAGTACCACCAAAACACAAACAAACAGAAATACTTCCTTAAATTGAGTATAAATCTTTGTGCCCAGAAATCTAGGCATGTGCCTTCTACCTGGTACATTTTCTTCACAGGTCAGAGGGACAAACTTGATTCTAATATATTTAAATAGTTGAATCCATTATAGCTATAACCAAATGGAAATGCACCAAACCTCCTCTGATATCTATTCTTTTAATTTTTCTTATCCTTTTAAATTTGTAGGTGTTTTACGGAAGCATGTACTTGAAGCAAAATCACCAAGTGCATTTTGAAAGCAGCTGAAAGGGTAGCACTATCCACAAAGTCTAGTAGTCATCAAACCAACATGTTTGCCTGTAAGAATTTTTTAAACCTTTTCTTTGTTCTCTACCTACCTCGTGGGTTCAGGCAGAAATGCTCCTCAGTTTATCAATCTCTACTTTGATACTGTGGTTGATCTGTAAATATCAACCCTGCCATGGCATTCCCCATCACCAGCAAAACTTACCCTTCCTCTCCTTCCTCTCCTTACCCTTTTGACCTTGTGATCCCCGTGGGGCCTCTGTCCCTCCTCAGTCATGCCTCACGCCCCCTCCTCCCCCTGCTGGGAGTTTGAACTCTGTATCTGCATGGCCTCTGCCCTCAGAGTGCATTGACAGTCAGTTCTCTCTTGAATGCTACACACACACACACACACACACACACACACACACACACACAGTGTTTAAGCCCCCAGCACCCGAATGGTATTTGTTTTTCAATGTGTCTATTCCACTGGGCTGTAAAACTCTAAAGAAAATGGATTGTAGTGTATTTATCTTGGGGTCGTCAGGGCAAAGATGACAGAGATATGTTTACAGAAAGACTCAATGAATATTTTCTACATTACAGGCACTCTGAAGAGATAGACAGTCGTGTCTCAGCCTGCCACAAGTGGTATGGCGTAGGACCAATTTTAAAAATCAGGAGCCTCTTTGCTGAGTGAAGTTATTGTAAGCAGGTCAACTCCCAAGTAAGCAATGAAGGTCACTAGGCTCACGATCCATTCGAATCAGAGTGGCCTGCTGCAGTGAGGCTGGGGCAGTCATGCCCCTCTAAATACATCCCTACAGAGGCATGTAACTGTGAGCTCTTTCAAATGACTCTAGCTGGGCTCTGAGAAAATCAGGAGAGTGAATGACATACCATGGGCTTCTCAGCCTTGACTGTCTTCACCTGGAGGCAGTCTTCCCGCTTTGAGGTAGTGTTGCTGAGGTCCTTCTGCTCTCCAAGGGCTCCCTGAGTCGGCCTGCCAGGTGACCTGGACTGTGAATGGCTGCCGGAATCTCTCGGGGGTGGAGGCCGAGGATGCATGTCCCCACGTTGCTTCTTGGTGACATGAGCCTCGGGGCCGTGCACGGTCTTCACATGTTTCCGGAGGGAGCTTGGGTCTGTGTAACGCTTAGTACAGCCTGGGATTTTGCACACATATGGTTTCTGCAAAATGCCACAAGAATGAGATGGGGGATTGTTAGGAAAATGGTTACATCCCAGCCCCAGAGTCCTCTCTGGTTGCTCATCATATTTTTTTTCAAGATACTTTTACAAAAGCTCGAGGTGTTCAAATACTTCTAGGCTTAAAGTTATTTGTAATCTATTAAGTTAAAGTCAGTGTCCACAAACTCTAACTTAAAGAGTTAGAGTTCTAGGAGAACTCTCTCTAAAGGATTCATGTTCTTGAAAGCATTTATGCTGTGAGTGGGGAGAAGTATCATGGTACCAGAATAGGCTATAAATAGATATCCACTGCTTAGGATGGTGGAAGAAGGCTTAAAAGATTCATCGTCTAATCTGGAGAATGCTGCACATCTTTCCATAGAGGCTGTGTGAAGAAACTTATGGACATTCTTGTTCTGAGATCTAATATCACTCTGTGCTTTGGAAAAGTGCTACTTACACATAGGCATGGTAAAAAAAAAATGCCTATGGTCTTTCCCATGTTAGATATCACTAAGATGTGTAAAATGTGTTCCTCTGGTTAGCTTTACAACTGTGCACAGATATTCAGGCTTGAAATACTTGAAATATTAAGAATCTCTCTGGTCCTCAAAAACTATAAAGTCAGCCAGGCATGGTGGCACATGCTTGTAGTCTCAGTACTTGGGAGGCTGAAACAGGAGGATCACAGGTTTGTGGCCAGCCTCTGCTACTTAGTGAGGCCCTCCACAACTTAGTGACACCCTGTTTCAAAATAAAGGAAAAAAATATGGCTGGGAGTGTAGCTCAAAGGCTTAAAGGTAGAATGCCCCTGGGTTCAGTCCCCAGTACTAAAACTAAAACAAAAACAAACAAACAAACAAAACCCCAAAACAAAAAACTATGAAGTCCTGTTATAGACCGTCCACGAATGCTGATCATACACTGCTCAGGGCTGATGTAGAGTGTGCACTGGGAACCAGGAATCCTAATCTGTGCTTTTCTCCTGAATATTCAGGTTTATAAATTAGCTCATATTAATTTCATTTTCTATGTGAGTCAGCGATCAAGCCTCCAGATACAGTTATCAACATTACATGAATACTAATAGCTAGACATGTATCCAAATCACACAACTGCTGGCCTTTGCTCATGACCAATAGCATAACTGTGAGAGAAATACACCGAGAGCTGTGTGCATGTATGTTTTTAGCACACTGAACTCACTATGATGTATAATTGTAATATACTTATAAAATAATTTAAAAAATTGTGATTTTGTTCACATGGCTTCCAAAGTAATATATTCATGGATGTATGAATAAAGTTTGTCCTTTTTATACAAGAGTTCTGAATCTGTTGATTCAACCAACCACAGATCAAAAACATTTTTAAAAATTACAACTGTACTGAGCACATCCATATTTTCTGTCACTGTTCCCTAAGCAATACAATATAACAAAATTGGGTAGCATTTACATTATATCAGGCATTATAAGTAATCTGGAAATGATTTAAAGTATGTGGGAGGATGCACATATGCAAATAATATGGCATAATATGCAAATATCATGCCATTTTATAAAAGGAACTTGAGCATTCTTAGATTTTGGTATTTGTGGGTGGGGGTCCTAGAAATGACCTCCTAAAGACACTTAAGAGATGACTGTCTATATTTATACCCATGTATTAGGTAAAGCAAATATCATAAAATGCATGATTATTATAATGCAACTACTATTTTTAAAAATGACCTGCCTTGTAGAAGGTATGTCTAAAAGATGCTTTTTCACTAAAAGCCCAAGAACAGACTCAGTGTGACCTAAAATGCTGAAATGTCCTAATGCAGAGAAGCAGATTCTGAAAATTATCCTGAGAGACTTCACTTTCAAATTTGAGATTCCTTTGGGTAGAACTGATTTCCATTAACTACGAATTATGTCTACTCAAGAGCTTGTGTGATTTGCAGCATATATATAATATATATATATGAGCACATCAAATCCTATGCATTAGGGCAGAAGAATGACTCTGACGACTAGTGTCATTACCTTACAGTGTTCTGACATCAGCCCTGGCTCTGTGTCTGTGAGCGAGCGGGATGGAATGTTTGGGGCAGTTGTGTGGGATGAGGAAGGAAAGGAAGCACAAGGCATATGTTTGAAGAGGTACTATTTCCTATAAATATATGAACATGAACATTGTGTTAGTCTAGAAATGAGGACATAGCTGATGTGCAATGAGTACACAAATGTGCATCAGAACCTGCCTTTCCAAGATCATGCGAGCATACTTGTAACCATGTGCCTGTACACACACATGGACATTATCCACCTACAAAAATCTACAAGACCACAGTTAGGGTCAGGAAATTTATGCTTTATCACAAAACACATTAACCCACTAATGTATATTGGCCTCCAAATCTTGTTGTGATCAGTAATTGCAATGAAATGTGATGGTAGGCTAAGATAACTGTTGTCCAACCTACTGAGGTGCCCGCTTTTCACATCCTAGGTACTCAGCATTTGACATGACTGTTACCAGTTTGACTCACCACACTCATAGGGACTGGGTGAAATGAGCTGATATGCTTTCTATTCACTTTATAGAATTTATCCAAATACATTTTTTTCAATAAACATTTAATGATCCCTACTCTATGCAAGATTCTACAAGCACAAAGTTGTATAGAGCAGGATTAACCTCAAGGAACATGAAATCCTTAATGTAATCTTTGTATTTTGTACATTAAATCTTATTTTCTGGTAGGAAAAATAAGATACCATGTAATTATCTAAAATGTAAAGTGTGAATGCTCATGATGTGGACAAAGCGGGAATTGTTTTTCAGGAGGGATGATCCTGGGAGGCTTCAGTTATTAAGTTTCTGTATCTGTGTCTAGTGCTTAGGTCATGGGTAAGTGCCAAGTAAAATTACGTCCATCAACTGCTTAACGCAATGCATGACACACAGTAAGAACTCAATAAATGGAGCTTTCTATTAGGAAGATTTTAGTTGGATCTTGAAAGAAGGGTCAGATTCTGAAGGGTGAAAATAAAGGCAAGAGGTTGCCAGAAAGAAGTGTTCGAAGTGAAATTCCAGCAGTGGCAGTCTGTAGCACAGTTTTCTGGAAGGTTCCATTCATGGTCATGACAGTGAGAGGTCAGGACTGGCAGGGCTGGCTTGGGCAGGGTGAGAACAGATGCTGGTACAAGTGTAGGGTGTCTAAGCTTTTCCTGTAGGATAGAAGGAGTCATTGAAAATTGTGGGAGAGAGACATTCGCGGGAATCAGAGCTCATGGGAACTTGTTCAGTGGTGGCTCTGGGAGGAATGTGGGCTGGGGTGTCTGGAGTGAGGAGTCCTGTCAGAGGCCACTGCTACTGCTCAGTGGTCTTAAAGAGGCAAGACAGCCTACGGGACAGAGAAGTGACAAAATAGCTTTCTCAAATGGAAATTCATGTGTTCCTAATCTATTTCTAAATTAGTGAAGGTTTCCATACATAGCTGTTTAGTGAATAAATGAAGATATAAATCAGAGAGCAAATAAGTGAAAGTGAATACTTTGATTTATCTAGGATGGCCTGATTATACAAATCTGGATTTCCTGGACAAACTTACTTTGTGTATATCTGAAACTGTTCATAATTTCATATACAAGTTCTAGACCTTGAATACAGAATGGAGAAAAGTGATTTACATATTTGTGAGTAAAATTTGAATTATATATTTATGATCAAGGTAAAACACTTCAGTATATTGCTTAATTTGGTGAAAAATACTATTAACCAAGATATCTTATAGCTTCATATTTACCTCGTATAAGAGGATGAGCTCAACTATAATACACTTGTTTAAAAAAATAGATGTGCACATATTTGAAGTTCATGAAAAGATAAAAAAGCTCAGTAGATATCTTTATAAGTGTGTATTACTAATCCTGACATATCCACTGTCCAGTTTTCCACAACAGAAAAGAAGGTTGGTCTAAAATCTATTAAGAATAAATATCTTCTCATACTTGAATATATGAAATACAACTGTATTTCATAAGTGACTTCTAAGTGAAGTTAATTGAGCCTTCTAAAAATCTGAAATTGTGATATAATTTATGTAGCAAAACAACTCTTCTAAATTGCACAATTCAGCAGTACAGTTTCCAAGTTGTGCAATCATCACCCCTATCTAATTCCAGAACATTTTCATCACCCCCAAAAGAGATCTCATACCCATTAGCAGTCACCCCTATTCCCTCTTCCCCAGCTGTTGGCAAATGCTAATCTACTTCTGTCTCTATGGGTTTGTCTGTTCTAGACTCTAAATTTTTTACAAAACAAGTGCAACAGATGATACTGCAGCTATTGTACACAGTAAACACATTTTTTTTTACATAAAAATAAAATGTGTCATCTCCTCTAGAAAGTCTTCAGTTTGCCAGTAACAAGAGATTCTAAATGACTCACACTTCTTTATTCTACCATGGCCTTTTCAAAAAGAGTTGGTGTATATGGACTTGCAAGTGTAAATTTGGTGTGCGTGTGCTTTTTGGAGAGTTGGTTAATCCTGTTAGAGACAGTTTTGCTCTATCAGTTTAGCTGAAAGGAAACTTGGTGTGGGGACCATCTTTCCCACCTTAGAGTCAAATGGCCCCTGATATTTTTACCAGATGTTTTCTCCCCAACTCTATCTGCATGATCATGGACGGGGTTGGTCTGCCTCTGGTGAGGTCATGTCAGCCACTCCAAGGTCTTATTTGTGCAAACTGTTCCTTCTCTAGTGCATTTTAAGCAAACTCTGTGGGGCTGAATTACGTGTTATGTTCACAAATTCCAGTGAGCTATCCCAGTTCTACTCAAAATAAAGGGAGCCCTGCTATCAATCTCTTGACTCCTTCAGAACAAGCTTTACAGAAGAAGTTCAGAATTTGATCTAGTCTTCCAAGGAGAAGTTGGAATTTTCTAGATAGATGTCCCTCAAATTTAAGCAAAATGAACTTGGAATGATTTTCATTCTTACGCTTTTCTGCAATTTTCGGGGTAGTTATGGTTACCTAAAATAACAGTAATACCATAGGAAATACCCACTACCATGAAGCTTCATTCAATATATTATCTTAAGTAAATTGTCTGGGTTTCTGAGACTATCTCCCAAGATCCTTTGGAATTTGAAAGTCTAGAAACTGCATTTAAGCCATGAGTGGTTGCTCTGTAAAAGTCTCTTTTGATAGGATGTATTTGAAGATACCACTTGGAGACAGGAAAAATTTTAAAGTGGCTGATTTAGCAGTAAAAGCTGTCACCTGTCAATATGCTGCTTCTGGATCCATCCCTGGCGCTTACAGGGTCACCCTTTGCATGGATTTATGCTCTTCTGGGCAGAACAAGCAGATCGAATTCCAAATGCTCTTACTGTCTGATCATCAGGTAGAGTTCCCAACAAATGAAACCAAGTTCAGGGGTGGGGGCTTTGGAAGTTCCCTCTTCCTCTGTATAACTCTCCAAATGAGCCCCACCTCTGAGGCCCAAGCCTTCATCTGTTGTGTCAGAGCCCATGCTGGGAACAGTCAAGAGAAAATAAAGAACACAACCCAGTCTTTCCATGTGCATCCCCACACAGGCTCTTTGTTTCCCCTCTCTGGGCCCATGGAGGGTGCTTACCTCATTGGAATGTGTTCTGTTTTGGTGCTTGGCGCGGTCAGACGCATTGGAGAAGGCCTTGTTGCAGCCCTCGTGCTCACAGACATATGGTTTCTCTCCAGTGTGAGATCTCAAGTGCGTTTTCAAGTTTTCTAGTCTTGAGTAGGCCTTTGTGCAACCTTCAAACTGAGGACAACAGGTAAATCTGGATTACTGCACACAATAGCCACTGGAGCTTATGCCTAACCCTCCCTCAAAGTGGATGAAAACCTGACGTTTCAAGGGTCAGCAGCTTTTCAAAACCACAGAACAAAAACTCCACTAAACTCTGCATTTATTGGGATTCAGATGTGGCTTGGGGCAGTTAAGATAAAGCATTGGCAGTGCCAGTAAAAGTCTTGAAGTTTTTTTCTTTTTTTTTTAATAGACCGCTCAAAGTGGACAATAGGTTTCATTATCTGCTCATTGATCTCCTCAAATTCCCACTGATTTCAGATTCAGCACAAAGTTCATTAATATGGCTTTGTGTCCATACAAAGACTGGAATTTGATCATGTTTGTAAAGGGCCTTTAACATGTTAAATACGAGGCCTGAGTAGGGCCCAGTGTGCCTTCCGGGCACCTCAGTGAGAGTGTTCAGCCTCATGGCAGCCCCACTCTCTAGGTCTACACTATGCCACGGAGACACCAGGAGAGGAAGGAAAGACTTTAAACCCGAGGACACGCTGAGGATCCCTTATTCACAAGTCTGGTATCAAAAGTGCCTCAGATTTTTTTGGGTTTCAGAACATTTGCATGCTTTCTATGACACATCTTGGGGATGGCACCCAAATCTAAATATGAAATTCATTTATGTTTCATATATATTTTCTATACACAACTGGGTGGTGATTTTATACATTTTGTGAACCTGTGTTTTGACTAAAACCTATTACATGAGGTTAGGTACGGGATTTTCCACTTGGTGGCATGATGTTGGTACTCAAAAATTTCAGATTTTGGAGCATTTCAAATTTTGTTCTTTTTCTTTTTCTTTTTTTCTTTTTTTTTTAAGGATGCTCAATCTGCATAAGAATTAGCTTTCTTTTTTTTTTTTTTTGTGGTACTGGGGATTGAATCCATGGTGCATTCTACCTCTGAGCTACTACCCTGGTCCTATTTTTTTATTCTTTATTTTGAAACAAAGTAGCTGAGGCTGGCCGGGAACCTGGATCCTCCAGTCTCAGCCTCCCAAGTACTAGGATTACAAGCATGCGCCACCACACCGGGCTAAGAATTAGCTTTCTAAAAAGTCATCTTAGACAATTTAAGCTGAAAGAGGCTACTGGTGCACCAAGCTACTGGGATGGGGAAGGCACAGTTGGCCAAGAGCTTCTTCCTGTGCCAGCTGCCCTCTGCCTGCTGGCCGCTCTGCAGAGCTGTCCTGTCTAACTGGGTAGCTCAAATATCCAGGCACACATCACCAGAGGATGCGCTCTCCCTGATCTCACCACCACATACCCAGGCCTCCCTTGAGCTGAAGTCCTCAGTGCACAACCGTGGGAGGGACCCTGGGTCGCCGGCCTGCCCCCCACTGGTGTACTCACAGTGCATTTGTGAGGTTTCTCGCCTGTGTGTCTCCTCATATGCACCACCAGCATATACTGGGCTTTGAAGGGTTTCTGCTCTCTTGAACAATCAAGCCACCGGCACACAAATTCCTTCTTCTCTCCATGAATGTGGTCGTTATTGATATGCTGGAGTTGGGGGGAAAGAGGAAGAAAATGGAAATGTATTACTCATTTCTGAAGGCCACAGAAGAAAGTGAAAATCATGCTCCAATCTTAAGATTGCATGAACAATTTAAGTTGTAGGTTTAAAAAAATTCTGGTTGGTAGCTGAGACTGTCCACGAACCCGGATCCTCTGGTCTCAGCCTCCTGAATGCTGGGATTACAAGAGTGAGCCACCACGCTTGGCACTCTGCAACTTAGTGAGACTCAGTTTCAAAAATAAAGAATAAAAAATAGGGCTGGGGGTATAGCTCGGAGGTAGAATGCCCCCGAGTTCAATCCCCAGTACAGGGAAAAAAAAAAAAAAAAATTCTGGTTGGTGTATTTCTTAGGTAAATTTGATCCTGTTAACTGTGGGTGTATGCTACCTGGCCAGCAGGCGGGGCATACTGAGAGGAAGCCAGGCATCCTGCAAAAGCACCATCTGAAGAGCAGAGCTGAGTTCTGAGCTTTGCGACCAGCAGCTACTCGTGTGTGTGTGTGTGTGTGTGTGTGTGTGTGTGTGTGTGTGTGTGGTGACCCACTCTTGTCCCCTCTGGGCCTCTGTCAAGGTCAAGGGACTGCGAGCATGTTCCCCAGCTCATGTGCTCTGGGAGGGAATGTGCTCACATATGCAGAGGGCATGTAAAGACGTATGTATAATTCCATAGCCACAAACAAGAAAACCAAGTCACTTTTCAAACTAAACTTCAGTTCAGGTTTGATGAAGTCTCTTCTTAAGAATCAGAGAGAGAAGAACTTGACACTGAAGAAGAGATGTATTTGACGGTCAACAAATGCTTTGGTCTCTCAGGGGCCTTCACTTTCTTCATATACAACATAAAGGAAAAGATCTGCCCGTTTCTAAGATTGTTTCTAGCTTTAGGATGCTACTCAGTCTTCAAAATGAAAATGAATTTCCTTGAATTCCTCATCAATTCAAGGTTTTAGAACTACTTTTCATCTAGCCCCTGGATAAACAAAGCAGGTACCCTACAAATGGGATATAAGAGAACCTACTGCAACATCAGAGGAAGAGGAGGGGCTTCATTTGGATCAAATGAGGGTTCGTTCCAATAAGCTGAGCAGACTGTTTAAAGGTCCAGTTCTAGACTACTGAGGAGACTTGTGTCTTGTTTTTATTCTCTGGTCGTCAAGCATTTTACTCGCCTTAAAGGTGTTGGGAGCACTTCCTCAAATACACGCTGTAATGCATTGCTTAAAAAATGTATCTGGTAATTGACAGTTCCCTTTGGTTCCATGCACTACATGGTAAGGTCACAACAGTTAATTACTTGTCTGCTAAGGCTCCAGCTCTTACATGAGAAGTCTCTGGGACCCTAAGGGTATAAAATTTTACCATCAGAATTGGTCTTTCTCAGTTACTCCACTAGGTGGCCTTCTGCTTCAGGAAAAAAACCATTTTATATAAAAAATAGTTTTCCGTGCTGTCTGTGGAGGTTAAAACTGGATGAGGATAGAGAAAATAAACTACACAGTTCTCTTTCCTCTCTTTGAGCGGCTCTGAGAGAGTTTGATGAACAAACACAGCAGCCCATCACAGGGCACAGGGAGCCAAGCACAATCTCCTGGGGAACTGGAAGTTGTAGAAACCACCAGAACCACTTGCCTGCACTAAGGGAGAGCAAGCCGTGGATGCAGGCTTCCTATCAAGAGCCAATTGCCTAGGAATTAGTGCTTCTTAAAAGTTGTGACGGTGTACCAGAGAATACAGTGAAAACAGTTGTGCTAAACAAGTGAGCGGGACACAAAATCTTTAAGTTTATGCTCCAAGCACATCTTTATGGCCCCTGCGAATTACCCAGGATTATCCCAAGTGTGTGCTAAAGCCCAGCCTATGAAACCAAGCCCAAGTGATACAAGGGGTTCTAGGAATTCTCCTTCTCAGAGGAAAAAATATATATAAGTGACCACATCATAAAAATTGCTCTTGGTTCCATTGTCCAAGTAAATAAATGGGGTCCTTGGGTTAATGCAAATGAAAGGAAAGGAAGGGAACAAGATGGAAGGAAGATGGGCAGACAGGCAGGCAAACAGAGGAGGTGGGATGGACAGGAAAGGAGGAAAGGAGGGAGGAAGGGAAGAAGGGGGGAAAAGTTGTTAAAATGAGGAAATGGGAGTGGGGTGTGGTGGCACACTCTTGTAATCCCAGTACTTGGGAGGCTGAGACAGGAGGATGCCAGGTTGATTGGCCAGCCTCAGCAACCTAGTGAGGCCCTCCACAACTTAGTGAGACCCTGTTTTAAAATAAAGAATAAAAAATAGGGCTGGGGGTGTAGCTCAGAGGTAGAATGCTCCTGGGTTCAATCCCCAGTACTGCAAAAAATAAGTAAATAAATAAATGAATAAATAAAATAGAGAAATGGAATTATAATTTGTGCTGAGCCGATTCCTTGAAGTTGGAAATCATATCCTTTTAGTTTCATATTCCCAGTCACAGATAGTGTCCTGGTACTTGACAGGTACTCTGTAAATATATGTTGGACTGATTTTACCCATGCAGCAAAGTAAACTTTCGCTGGGCAAGTGAAATTATACCGTACACTTCTGTTTATGTTACTGCAACTTCATTTCACCTGGTACCTAGATAATAAGAACTTAACATGAGGCATTTCCTTAACTTTAAAAGAATACTCTCAAGAATTCAAAAAGATAATCCCAGTACTTGGGAGGCTGAGACAGGAAGATCTGGGTTCATGGACAGCCTTAGCTGCTTAGTGAGGCCTTCCACAACTTAGTGAGACCCTGTTTCAAAATAAAGAGTAAAAAATACGTCTAGGGGTATAGCTCGGAGGTAGAATGCCCCAGGTTCAATCACCAGTACCACAAGGAAAAAAAAAAAAAAAGAATTTCAAAAAGATTTGAAAGCTATCCAAACACGAGTCTCCTCTTGCTGGGTGGAACACACGAAATGCAGTGGGATCCCAACATCTCTGACAACATGCCATGCTCCACTGCACCCAGCCCTGAGCTAGGGAGTAACACAGACATGATTCCTGCCCTAAGGAAATTGCAGTCCACTGGAGGAAAACAGATAATGACTTAAATTACTATACAATTACAGTTGAGTTAAGTGTTGTGAAGGGAAATCATGGGTTTTATAAAAACATATAACAGGGGTCCTAAATCAGTGTGGTGCATCAGGCATCAGGGCCGGCTTCTCAAATGAAGCTGCATTTAAAAGAGGAGTTGAAAGACAAATGGAGACTTGCCAGGTGTGCAAGGAGGCGTGGGAGTGGACAAGAAGGAATACTGTTGCAGACAGAAGACAGCAATGCACCTGCAGGTCAGAGCTTGGTGTCTTTCTGAGGATGGCGGCGAGGCCCACACGCAGCAGGAGAATGGCCAGGCAGACACAGCAGGCCTCAGGCACTGCCAGCACTTGGCGTGGTGAGAAGGCATGAGCGGTCCACGGGTCAAGCGGATCACCCCAAATGCATGCAGCAGTGGGGCTATGGGGAATACTCCTGAGCGAGATTCACATATGTCCTATGAGGAAGCCAGCCCTTGCATACCTGCCCCTGAGGACGAGGACATGGGGTAACTGGTGCTCCTCAGGGAAGCTGGATGACCACCAGTGGGAGGTGCCAAGAGTGGGCAGGGAAGTAGGAAACTCTCGTCTTCCCTTCCTGTCCTGGCCAACGCACTGGGGGAGCTGGACTCTGGAAGGACAGGGAGTGGGGCTCTCTCAGGACCCTGGCTTCCTTAGGTGAGGTGAGAGGGAAGGGCAAGCAGCCCGCTACCTCTCTGAGAGCTCTGAGTCATGTCTCTCTCCCTAGTGATGAGGAGGGGAAGTCTATGGATTGGACTTGAGATTGGAGGCCTAAATGAGACGCACTTTAGTAACCCAAAGTGACCAGGAAGTTGTGGAATCTGCCTACCGTGGTATTGAGGGGTTTGCCACTAAACCCAGAGGGGGAAATTGCAAATGAGGAGAGCTAACACTAGAAATATCAAGATCATTTCATATTTATACCTCACCAAGCTTCACCAAGGACCTTGGCCTCTGGGACAAGGAGCAGAAATCTGATCGGAGGGGTGTCCTGTGCTGATAAGCAAGCAGGGATCCCTTAGTGCACTTGAGTGGCACAGCTGAAGGAACTTTTTCACCTGCACAGCTCATGTTTCACTCTCTACAACTTAGGGATTTTTCCTTCCTGCCCCACAGAGTAGACCTGAGTCTCAACCAATATGCTTTTGTAATTTTCTGAAGCTGCTCTTGTATTCAAACTTACAACAAAACCACAAGGTATTTTTTGTCAGGGAAGTTCTATGACCTAGGAGGGCAGAGACCAGGCCAATCTTGCTCTTCTTTGTAGTCCAAATGCTATTCAGAGCATGTAATCAATTATTATAAGGAAACAAGGAGGCATCTTTCTGCCTACTTAGGTAACTTAAATGTTTTAAACTTAAAATAATGCTGAAGCTATAATTTAAGTGAAAGTTAAAATTCTAAGAAATCACAGACTTCACACATCCGTGTATTCTAAATATTTACTTTCTTTGAAAAACTGCCTCTGGTGGAGAGATCACGAGAGGACTCATTAGGCAGACACTGGAGGGCCTTAGCAGGTGCACTGCAACCAATTTATGATGACTACTTTGGACAGGCATATTTACCTCTTTGAGCCTTAATTTTCTCATCTGTAAAATTATATTGGTTCAAGATCACACATGGGCAAGCTTTCTGTATAAAACCAGATAGTAAATATTTAGGCTTTGTGATCCAAAGATCTCTGTAAAGAGCTATAGAAAAATATGTGAGTAAACAAGTATAGCTATTTATTTATGGGTATGAAAAGTTTTTACATGTTATAAAACAGTCCTTCAATTTTAAAAAATGATTTAAAGCCATAAAATGATGCTTAGCTCATGGGCTGTACAAAAGCAAGCAGTGAGTTAGATATGGCCTGTGGGCCATATAGTTTGCTCACCCAAAGATTATTTCAAAGTTTCCTTTTGCCCTAACTTTTGTCAGGCTAGCTCACAAGCCTGAGAAAGTAAAATTTGAAAGAGGTATGGTTTAGTGCCAGAAAAGAGTGTATAGTTTTCTTCTAGAACAGAAACTAGGAAGGAAGGAATATCAGGGTCCTGGGCAAAAAAAAAAAAAAAGAGTCCAATGAAGGGAGGGGGTAAGGGGTTAGGCGAGACATACTTAACTGTCCTCACCATGTCCCCAGAATTGGACTGAAAGTGCAGATATTTTTCTCTCTAAAATCCAAGGTAGCTAAGGAGAAGAACACACAATGAATTCTCAACATTCAACAGAAGACTGAACCCATGTAAAGTTGGCCTAGAATTCCATGGGCATGAGTTTATTTGTGGCTTCATTGAAAAAATTTGACTTCTTAACAGTGAAGACGTTAATCAAATATATAAATAATTTAATTGGAAGGGAAATAATGCATGATTAAATTCCAAACTAATCCAACACAAAGACATGCAATTTGCCAGAGGCCTGAGAGCCAGAAAGAGATAGATGGTGTAAATTACAAAATTGTATGCCAATTCGCACGGCCACTCTGAACTCTGCCTGTCTGAATAAACAGGACAGGGACACTGGGACCAGCAATTCCGCCACAAAGTCTGAGTCCAGCTATGGAGATTTCTGATTAGGTTTCCAGCTGGGTCTGTAAATGTTTGCGCCTCAGAAAACTGATGGATGAAGAAGCAAATAAAACACCTCAGGAGCCTACAGAAAACCAACAAAGTTGATGTTTACCAATTATGATCATGTCTGTAGCAAAATGAGCCAAGACCCAGTATTCCCATCTCTTCCATTCCCCGGGGCTCTGGGAGCCCAGAGGAAGCAGGAGGAATCACTAGTTAGTTGGCTTGACAATCCAGCCTCTTTATTCAAGGGACTCTCTTTGGGAAGCCCCGCTCTGATTGTCAACCAAGGAGGCTTGGAGGGCTGCGGGAAGAAAGACCTGAAGGAAAAGGGAAAGTGAAGCTTTTCTTTCACTAGCAGCAGAATGGAAACCTACAATGGACTTCACTGAGCTAATCAGGGGCCTTTCTTCTTGCTTCAGCTATGAGTTCAGAGCAGGCAGTTTTCCTAACCCTTCAGATGAAACGCACGCATGTGGTCCATCGATGCTCAATGCCCACAGCGCTCTAAATAAAGCTGCTATTCAAGCAGTTCGTAGGGCTTGGGAGCACACTTCTATTTCTTTCTGCCTCCCTTTCTCTTGGCCAGACTCTTGATTCCCACTCAGAAAGCACTGCTCTCTCAATCCGTGAGTGGCTTCCATTCAAAGTTACTTCCCAACAACTTGGTTAAAGGTGTGCACCAGAGATCGGCTTGCCCCCTTCCAAAATTTGGTAATACACTAAGTAATAGATAACCTCTTCACTCTTTACCTCAGCCAACTCCTTCACATCATGAAATTATCACCATGAAGCACACCTGAAAAGAGAAGGCAGGAAATGCAAAATTCAACCCTCACCACAATTTCTTTTGGGCTCCCCTGCACATGGGTATTACACAGCAGTCTCTCTGTTAGTGTCTACTTATTTTATCAACTAACAGAACTCTCAATCATTTTAGAAGGCTGCCAAGTTTTTATAGCACAAGGTACATATAAAAGAAAAAAAAAAGGTCCTTAGCAGTAGTCAAGCATATATGAACTCACACATACACAAATACCCCTGTATACACACACACACACACACACACACACACACACATACCATACACACATACACACACAGTATTACAGCTTTAGTAGAAAAGGAAACAAGGACCCTAGAATGGTATATCTCATATGTAATTATTCAAGGACCTGCACCATGGGCCTGCAATTCTTTGGGCTTGCTGCTCACTGGCTGAAGCTGCTCCCCTCAGTTCTATCTTGGATTCATGCCTTGGCCATGTTTCTCTGCACCTTAACCCACTGAAAGGCCACTATTTGACGATACCATTATATTTTTAAAAGGAAGGAAATAAATCAGAAATGTTTCCTTCTCAGCATGGCAAGGTGGAAATGCTTGATACTTTCTCAATCTTTTCACATTACCACCAGGTTATAAATGGGGCTAGGGTGAATTAATACATTTAACAGAATGCAATCATTTGAAACTTCTGAGGATTTGGTGAAGAAGTATGCTATGAAAGCCTTCAATTTTGGCATAAGATGAGATAAAAGGAAGTAAACAATTTTGAGAAAACTCAATTTTCAATTTGTTTCCTGACATTATAAGCCTATTACTATCTTGTTACTTAGGAGTCCAGAGATATTTCTGAAAAGGAGAAAAAGGGAAAAGTGATTGAGAATCTATCAAAAATTAATTCACATTAAAACTGATTTGGGAGAGAGATTGAATGACTTTACCTAAAAGAAAACTCTCCACAAGAATTCCTTCGTACTTTCTATCTGAAATAAGGCTTATGCCTTCTTGTTTTGTTATGTTTACTTGATAAACATAACACTTTAAAAAAAAGAGTTTTACAACTGTCATGACATGGATTATATTAGGGACACATTGTGATTGAATTCCTAAAGGCTTCACTAAGCAGAAATAGGAAAAAAGCATGAATCACAGACTATCAGGGCTGAAATAGGCCTTATATCTCAATATGCACTTTAATTTTAGATAAATAGAATAATTTAAATTGTTTTGGTGGCACCCATCAATCTTCCTAACAGATGATTTAAAAGCTGTAGTAGCTTGCTGTGGGAGGGATCTTCCTGAAGATGTCACAGAAAAACGGCTTCAGTTCAAGCTAGTTAATAAAAATACCAGACCATCTTTCAGCTTTTTGATATACCTATAAAATCATATAGAAAAACACTGAAAAGACTCAAGACTATAACAAGTTCTTATTTCTGACTTGTAAACATTAAAAATTAGGGTGAGATTAAAAAAAAAAACGAATGCTTCTTGGTTAAAAATGAATATTTAGGTGGAATCCCTCTGACAGCTATCTAATACTGTTTCTAGACACAAATGTAACATTTCTTTCTTTTTTTTTTTTTTTTTTTTGCGGTACTGGGAATTGAACTCAGGGGCATTCTACCTACGAGCTATATCCCCAGCCCTATTTTTTTTTTTTTATTCTTTATTTTGAAACCGAGTCTCACTAAGTTGCAGAGTGCCTCACTAGGTAGCTGAGGCTGGCCGCCAACCCGGGTCCTCCAGTCTCAGTCTCCTGAATGCTGGGATTACAAGCGTGCACCACCACGCCCGGCTCAAATGTAACATTTTATTTATGTGTAAGAAAGGCAAAACTCTTAAAGATATCTTAAAGATAAACATGCTGTCCGAAAAGGGCTTTACAATGTTGAAATTAGAGAACAAAATTAAATGATTTTAAATACTATCCCACCCACCAAGGTAAGCTGGATATGTGTTCCATTGCAGTGAAAATCCATCATGGTTCACATTAAAAAATTAAAGTATATAAAATGAATCAAGTATAGACACATGTTGTAACACAGATGAAACCTGACAACATGCTAAGGAAAAGAAACTAGTAAAAAAAATGATAAATACTGTATGATTCCATTTATATTAGTGTCCAAAATAGACAAATCTATGCAGAAAGAAAGCAGATCCATGATGCTTATGATTAGAAAAAAAATGGAGAAATTAGGAAATGACAACTAAATGATATGGGATTTCTTTTGAGGGTGATAAAAATGTAGAACTAATTGTGGTGAAGGCTGTACAACTGGAAATATATCAAATTGTATACTTTAAGTGGGTGGATTATATGGTATATGAATAATATCCCAATAAAAATATCACTCCCCTCTAAACCCCACAATGGTGATGGAGTCTCAGGATATTGTGGAGGGAAACAAAAAAAGTGTTTGAAGGAAGAAGCAGGTGGGATCAGACCTCTCCCAGGACTGCAGCTTTCCTTTAGATAGAACAGGAGTGGGACCTGGCAAGTGACTTTTCAGGGAAGTGCAAGGCTACATCTTAATCACAATTTCCACCATGTGCATGCACACACACACACACACACACACACACACACGCACATGCACACACACAGCAAGTTAAAGAGAAACATACTTTTATTATACCCTACTTCCTGGTGGATTTTATGCTGGTCTCAGAGTTAACGACCTGAGAACCTTACAAAAAAATGACATCTCTGTATTTCCCTTTCTCATCTTTCATGTTGGTGAGAAGAGTGAAAAGATGGAGAACCTCAACTTGAGTTGTTAACAAAACCAAACCAAAAATACCATAAACTAATATCAGTTCAAATCAGTTAATGCAAAATAGTACATGAATTGATAAAACTTGTCTACTCCATGATAGGTTCTAAAACTCACTAAAATCTCATGTAAAATTCAACGACTGTAAATTCAGAAGCTTTATATTTTTGTTTCTACCTTGAATTACGAAATAGGTATGGATACATAATTTGTGATCTATTTATTTAATTCCACACCTCCATCAAAAGGAGTACCTGTTTCAAGCTCAGATTCATGTAGAATAATGGTATACTGACTTAATATTAAGATAGCCTACAATTTAAGAAAATTTTAATTTTTGAGTATTTAAGAAGCAAAAGGTAAATATTTGTTTAACGTTATTTACATTATGTAGGTATAAAGAAAACATTTTCATCTTTAAAGTACAGCAATGGCCAATGACTCCATGTAGAACTATGAAAATTCTCTTTTTCTTACAATTTTTGTTCTCTGAATTTCTTGTTATTTTACTAGAATACAGATGTAACATTTCTCTTTTGTAAGAGAGGGCTCTCTTACAATTTAACTAGGTGATTGTTCTTAAAGAAATTTTTGGAGTTTCTTTTCTGGAAAGGTTAGTATTTAAATCCCACTGAGATTTTACATAGAGATGTAAAAAGTATGAGAAAGGCAAAGTTCTTAAACAAGACATATGTTGTATGAATGAAGGGCTTTACATAGAGATGTAAAAAGTATGAGAAAGGCAAAGTTCTTAAACAAGACATATGTTGTATGAATGAAGGGCTTTACAATGCCGGAATTAGAGAACAGAATTAAATGACTTAAAATGCATACAGATATAAAATCTAAAACTGTTTCAGACGTTCCCAAATTTATTTGGCTTATCATCTCCTTTTCCAAAACAAATCAAATCACTCAGTACCCTCCTGGAAATCTACTTTCTTTAAGTGAATAAATAGAAATATGAAAAACGTTTACATTCTTCTATGCATCTATATTTAATTCTAGCACTTATCCCCCATATTTACATTTTTTTAATGCATCTATATTTAATTCTAGCATTCGTCCCCCACCCTGGAGTAGGATCACCCACTTTGGGAACCTATGATTTTTTTTTTTTCTTTTTGTGGAACTGGGGATTGAACCCAGGGCATTCTACCTCCGAGCTACACCCCCAACCCTATTTTTTATTCTTTATTTTGAAACAGGATCTCACTAAGTTGCAGAGGGCCTCACTAAGTAGCTGAGGCTGGTCACGAACCTGCAATCTTAGCCTCTCGAAAAGTACTGGGATTACAAGTGTGTACTACCATACGGGGCTTGATTTACATCATCTCTACAAGTTACAGGCACATTTAAAGTTTTAAAGTTTTATCTTCCTATCGTTTTAGATAACAACTTTGCTTCAGCCAAAATGACAACAAAAATATAAACTCTTCTTAGGCAAACTGACTGGGGGCTTGGTTACCAAGATGGAAGATACAGGGAGTTACACCTGTAAAGATTTAGTGGTATTCCAGAAAGATGAAAAAGAATACTAAACCTGGACATGCAAGGTAATTTTAATTGTGTCGCCATGGACTGAAATCATTTGGAAAAACGAGCTCCAAAAAGGGAGCTTTTTTCCCTCCTTTTTTGCAGTAAGCAAATCCAGCAAACACATAGGACAGGGGCCAGGCTTTCTGACCTGAGCTCCAGCTCAGAGGAGATGCAGGTAAAGCCCGCTTTCCTGTCCCTCACCTGATTCCTAGACTGAGATGAGTAGCAAGCCCTGAAGGGCCAGGAAAGTGGTGATAAAATGCAACCTCTCCCTAGGACCAAATGAATTCATCATTCATATGCATGGATAGTTCCTGGGAATCCAGCATATCTGGAAAGCATTACCATCCACAGCAATTGCACATATCTCGAAGGTAAAGATTTCAGAAGCCGGACTGTGTCCCGGAGCATTAAAATCCTCTCCCACCTTGTGTGCTTGGATTTCTGCCAGGAACAGAAAGGAGGGTTAAGGCAGCGTTTCTCTGCATGTATTGTAAAGCAGTTACTCCCTTCAATCTATTGTGGAAATAATTACTTTGTTATAAAAATTTGAAAGGTAGATTGGATAGTTATAAAAATATCTATGATAGCACATCTTGGACTTTCAATTTTAATACATGTGGATGTGTGGGCGCCTGCGCACACACACAGACACACACACACCCTAAAAAGAGGGAGGACTCATTTTTTAAAGTTTCCCTGATTACAAAGGTAGATACAAACTTTTCCTGTTGAAATGTAAGATGCTAGGCATTCTATTTTCTAAAAATATACAAAATATTAGCCTTTAATTACTTACTAATTTTTATGATCTCAGTAATCCACACTGAACAAGAACATATAGATACTGCTCTTTGTTAAAAGGCTAAACATATAGTGAGATTAGAAGAAAATTGAAATTTTAAATGTGAATGGAAAATGAGATCCAGTGTGTGTGTGTGTGTGTGTGTGTGTGTGTGTGTGTGTGTGTGTGTGTGTTACTGGGGATTGAACCCAGGAGTATTCTACCTCTGAGCTATATCCCCAGCCGTTTTCTTTTTTATTTTGAAGTAGAGTATAGCTAAGTTGCTTAGGGCATTGCTAAATTGCTGACGCTGGCCTCAAACTTGTGATTCTCCTGTCTTAACCTCCCAAGTACTGGGATTACAGGTGTATACCATGCAAGGCAATTTAAACTGTCAGCCTGACTGACTAAGATCCAACTTTGAATAGGCGGCTTCTGCCTTTGCTGATCTCGAAGAGCAACTGTGCTGTCTCCACTGAATTCTGATTGTGAAAATTATGACAATCAGACCTTGAAATTGCATGCAGGTTACATATCTTGATACTATAACTTTGAAGACTAACATATTTGTTAAAATAACAAATATAACAAATGTATTTGAACTTCAAATAGATTTGGATAAATTATTTTTACTACTTGGAGAAAAGTCAAGGATTTTTGTTTAATGGAATCCTTTGAAGAGACAAAGTAGAAAAGTTATTCTGGTACCAGCTACAATCCAAGCCACATCCCTGGCCATGATTCTCCCAATTTCTGCCAATCATGTTGCTAAAAGAGGATCTTGCATGAAAAGTGCTGAGAAACCAGGTGTGTTGGCACATACTTGTAATTCTAGTACTTGGGAGGCTGAGACAGGAGGATCACAGGTTCAAGGCCAGCCTCAGAAATTTAGTGAGATCATGTTTCCAAATAAAAAATAAAATAGAGCTGTAGCTAGGAGGCAGAATGCCCCTGGGTTCAATCCCCAGCATCACCACACACACACACATTCTGAGAGACTCTTCCTTTGGCAGTTAATTAACAGATTAGGTGAGTGTGTGTGTGTGTGTGTGTGTGTGTGTGTGTGTATGTGTGCGCGCGCGCGCGCGTGGGCACACGCGAGCACCCACGCACATGCAGGCATTGAAGAGGACAGTTACTGCTGATGATCGAAAAACAGGCAAATCTCAAGAATGACTGAAAGGAAGGAAGGAGGCAAGCAAGCAGGCAAAATTATCCATTGGAAACCTGCCCACAGTCCCCACTGAGCTGACTCATTCATTCACTATTAACTCAAAGGCTTATTTAGGATATGACAGTTACTGTGTCAACACTGAAGAGGCAAGACGGAATCAGACGTGTCCACTGGATCTTATCCAAGATTTGCTGGAGGAATGCAGAAAGGAATACTGTCTAAAAATTAGCCTTCACATCACGGACACCTTTGCTTTGCAATTAAGCAGTAAGCTATTTACAAGAATGCATGGCCTTTTCCATTCTCCCAGGTCCTCACAACCTAGGAAACTAGCAGGCCAACTGTCCAGGAATTTTCAGGTTCACTGTGCCAAATCAGGATAGAAAAGAAACCCTTGGACATCTCTGTTGTAGCAAGCTTTTCTACATGTATAAGTATTAATTCTACCATTTTTTCAATTGACTCTTTACTTATTCACGAGCCATTGTGAAGTGCATTACCCCTCAAAAATGTCTTAATCCATTATTGCTGGTACATCTATGCATATAAAAAGAAAATTTCCTATATATATGGACACACAATAACATGTTCCACGTCTAGATTGTAATTTTCTATGTTATGTTAGTAGAAGGCACTGAGTATACATAGAATGAGCATAGGTTCAGATAATAGGTGATAGGGACTAATTTTTGTTTATTATGGGCAAAGCAAATGAAGAGTAAGAAACAGACACTCTGATGGTCTAAGTAGAATGAGTGAGAAACAAGTAGTTAAAATAAATTGGATATGTACTATAAAAGAGAGAAGAAGGAAAACTTCAGAAGCAAGATATGAGTTATATCCAGAAGGAAGAGAGAAGCATATCACAGAAGGAGAGAATAGAGGAGATACAGAGGCCCCAGGTCAAAAAGAGCACAGTATGCTGGGAAATTATGTCAAGGGTTAGGGAGTGAGTAAGTGAGTGTGTGTGTGTGTGTGTGTGTGTATTTGGGAGTGCTATTGGGTGGATGCTAACAGGTAAGCTGGGTAAACTATAAGGGAAGTTGAATACTCTCAGACACTCAGATCCCAGGCAACCAAGAATTATTTTTTTTCATTTTGTTATAGTACTGAGGGTTGAACCCAGGGTCATTCTATCTGAACTACACCCTCAGCTCTTTAATTTTTTGTTTTGAAACTGGGTCTCACTAAGTGCTGAGGCTGGTCTTGAACCTGCGATCTTCCTGTCTCAGCCTCCCAAGTACTTCGATTATAGGTGTGTGCCACTATGCTCAGCTAAAAAAAAAGTTTTCAGCAAGGCAGTAATGAGATGTGTTTATAAAAGGTAATTCTCATGTCACAGAGGAACTGAGCAAAGACTAGACAACAAACACACTTAGGGAGATGCTGTATCATCCAAGAGCACTATGGCCTCGAGCCCAGGCAGTGGCCATGAAGGTAGAGAAGCGGGAGAGACATTTTGGAATAATTGTGGAGGGTGATTTAGAGAAAGAAGTGGTAAGAGATACTGAAGTTTCTAGCTTGAAGGATTTTGAGACAATAATAGTACTGGAGGTCCCAAAGACTTCCGGGGAGATTATGTTTTTGTTCGGGACAAGACATAGTAAGAACGCTTGCAGCACATCTCTGTAGAGATATAGCTTAGACAAAAAGATTTAAGATTTTGAGATGGGAATGTGATTCAGGGGCAAAGTGCTTGGTTAGTATGCATGAGGTTCTGGGTTTGGTGGATATAGCTCAGAGATCCCCAGTACCACACATGAACACACACAAATCTAAGAAAGATCGTAGCTCAAGAAAGAGTACACACCCCCTTCGCTATCCTATGTTATCTTTGGCACCTCCAATAGCACCTGTGTAAAGTTTTAAAGATTTCACAAGACCCAATCAGAAAGTCCTTGCATACAGATATTATGCAGAAGATGAAGAGGGACAGCAATTGGAAAGGATGGGATACCAAAGAAACAAAGATGTTTAGTAGAGAACAAAAGAGATATAAAACAGCAGGGAACAGGAGCGTATCATTGTATAGGTTATAACTGGAGGACCCCTTGTAAAACATCAACAGAAGTGAAGGGAAGAAGAGGTTAAATTCTCTCCCAGTCATAGCTTCCTGGTTCTAGTAAGTTTGGGGAATCAGAAAGGAAAGAGAATGTCTAGCAATATAGAGGAAAGTATGGGCTTAAGAAGGGAAACTAGCTCATTTGGAATTTTCATGTAGGAAGGTGCTAAAGAATTGTGGACAGAAAGCTACTGTATTCAATTTTTTAGCTGTGTGCTATTTTGAACCCTGTTTCTCCCAAGCTGACTGCATAATTGAGTCCTGTGTAACAGCCTTCCATTGAGGAGGTCTGCAGGGCTGGAGCAGCAAGATAATGGAGTCGCCTGCAAAAAAAGAAGTGTGATGAGAGAGGACCCAAAAGCCACACAGACCAGGGGATGCACCTGACTTAGCATGGAATGTGGAAGAAAAAGCTCAGCTAGTGCCTTAAAGAAAAATGCTCCTCCTAAGGTTGGGAAATGTGGAGGTCTACAGCTGGAGACACTGGGTCAAATTTAGGATGAGGGTCACTAACCAAGATTACTTGACTTCCTTCATGTATATCTTCACATGCCTCCTCCTTAATGAGACTCATCACCCCAGCTGATCCCAGTCGGATCACCCCATTTGCAGTCCAATCTTCTCAGGTGCCTCTCTTTTTTTCCCTACAGCCCTTATCACTGCCAGTACATCTTAGATTGTTTATTATTTATGGTTTGCTCCTCCTGATCCCCACTAGACAATGAATGTCACAAAGGCAGGAATTTTTACCTGTTTCGTTCAATGGTGTGTTCGAAGTTCCCAGAACAAGGCCCAGCATATATTAGGAACTTAATAAATATTTGTTGGAGGAATATGTTATTAGAAATGTGCTATTGGAAAGCCGGGCGTGGTAACGCACGCTTGTAATCCCAGCATTCGGGAGGCTGAGACCGGAGGATCCAGGGTTTGCGGCCAGCCTCAGCTACCTAGTGAGGTCCTCCGCAACTTAGTGAGACTCGGTTTCAAAATAAAGAATAAAAAATAGGGCTGGGGGTATAGCTTGGAGGTAGAATGCCCCTGAGTTCAATCCCCAGTACTGAAAAACAAAACAAAACAAAACAAAACAAAAAAAAGAAATGTGCTATTGGAAATACAGAGTTTGGAACTGATGTGATCTCAATAATTCCCAGTTTTCAGACTGCCTCAGATCTGTGCTTGGAGAACAAGAAGCCGCAGGAAAGGGAAGCAATTTCCTGTGATTGCACTCAACAATCTGATGAACCTCACACATGCCCCCCTCAGAGATGCCTTTGGGGTATACTCAGAAGAGCCTCCTTTTATACATCAACTATAGACTGAGGCTTTGAGTTAGTACTAACACAACTCAGAGTTATATTAGTTGATTCCCATTCATTAAAATTAATAAAATTCTAAAATTTATTTTTGCCTACCATGACAATGTTGACATAACTTTGGGGTAAGGGCTCTGGCATTGAAGTGGTAATCCTAACTTGCAGTGTTAGGTCCCACTGGCGGTAGAAAGCAAACAATCTGATATTTTACAATAGAATATTCTGGAAATCATCCAATTAAGCTTCAGATGAAGGGGAGAAAAAAAAAAAAAAAGACCAAGTTACTTGTGATTAAGCTACATTCTACCTCACTGGAATTTTGCCCCCTGGCTATTATTCTTGTCAATAGTTTATACAGAGATTTCTTCCCAAATGCAATGCTATTAAGTAGACTGAAGGGCATATTTCCTCTTTAATCTGCTTGTGGAAATCTCATTAATGTAATGAAAATTGTGCCCCCTACCATGACTACAGTGTTTGAAGAGACAGAAACAAGGAAGTAAGGTTGGCCATATAGAGTTTCCATTAAAGAAATAAGGGAGGAAGGCACTTATCATAGAAATACAGGTTGAAACCTGGAAATTTAAAGTAATAAATAAAGGAGTGTGTTTTTCTGTGCAAAATGATCTGTGGTCTTTCCAAAAGAGAACCAGGAAGGCAGCCCACCTGTGCTAAGCTCCATTCTTCACATGGCGAAATCACTAATTACTCCTGGGGGAGGGTAACTTTCCTTAAATTTGAGCCATTTCTGCATTCCATTTTTTTTTCTTTGCTTTTTACCAGACCACCAAAGTAAGAATTTTATTCCTCAAGAAGTGTTAATTTATCCCTAAAAATATGTTTTTAATTTGGGGCTTGATTCTGTAAAACGTTTTTATAAGCACATTTTCCTAGGAATACATATGCAGTATATATTGCATAAACATTCAACTTTTAAGTTGAGTGTTTCATTTAAGTCTTTCCTTTGTCCCTTCTAGCATAGGCCATAGGCCTCCAGTATATGTGTGTGTATGTGTGTGTGTGTTTGTGTGTGTGTGTGTGTGTATGTGTATGCTTTCATAAGTCTTCACATTGCGTATGAACACACTATTAATAAAGTATGATTGTAACAACATAGCAATTGGTTAAAAGTCTTTAAATTTCAATACTCATGGGGAAAACAGTGAATTCATTTACAAAAGAAATAAGACTGGAGCTAACTGAAATTAAACATTTGGTCAAAATTTTGTCACCAACTTAAAGCAATAGTGTGCTATTTGTTGACTTTTATCTGACTTACATACAAACGATATCAGTGCATTTCATTTGCCAGGCAACAAAACTACAACACAACACATTTAGGAAACAGTCAAGATGGGCAGCTGGTGCTGGGCCATCTGTACCTTGGCTCTTTCCATCTATGATGGATGGCGGTCAAGTGCGTCATTCTCATTCTTGAGTTGTCTCGTCCTCTCATCTGTTCTCAGGAACCTGGAGTGCAGCCTCACACACACTATGTTTTTGCTCACACCAGTTTTTCTGCCTGACCAGGTTATCACCTTGGCTAATTCCTCCTTATACTTTATTTCCTACAGGAGGGTTTCTTGATGCTCAGAGGTTTATAAACTCACTTAGAACAACATGAGTTCATGGCATAGATAAGAACTGAATCTAGGACTAAAGTTTCTACCTAACATGGAGATGGAACTGAAGAAAAAAGAGAAAAAAGTGGATAAATGCACTCCCACAGAGAGTATATACATGTAGTCCATCATGAGGTGATGCAGTTAAGGGGCACCCTTGCAAAAGCCTATACAGTGCTGTTTGGACAGCCAGCATGCAAAACTGAGCCAAATAAGCCTCTTTCCTTTACAAAGCAGACTGCCCCAGGTATTTCAGTATAGTAACAAAAATTGGGTAATACACACACACACACACACACACACACACACACACACACACACACACAGTATAATGATTATACTTTGAACACATTCCAAGATCCTAGACACTCTGGGGTATTATCAAAAAAATAACCAACTTTATAAGGGTTAAATAAGTTATCCTCGGTTGGCCATGGCCTTGACCTCTGGTAACTGGTGGTCTGCAAGGAGATATCAAATCTAAGAGAAATTCCTCTTTAGTTTAAATGGGGTATTTGCTGTTTTTGGATCACAGGGCCTGTGGTTCAACTCCCAGTAGGGAATGTTAACACTTCATACATCTGATGGGCAGGAGCTGCTGTGTTTTGGAAATTCCTTTTTGGTGGTTAAATGCCTTTCAATTATATGTACATCCATTTACATAAACTGTAATTCTCCTTTATTTCTGTCTTGAGTCATTATTATTAAAATGAGCTGGGTAAATTTCTCGAGTTATTTTATCACTTTGAAGTTGCTGGTTAGACTATTAGTGTTTTTTCTTCAAGACCACATAAGAGAGAAGGCCTCTCTTAGAGCCACAGCCAATCCACCTCCCCAGGGGTCTTCCCTGAGCATCAGCAGCTCAAACCTACTCAAACCATACCTTTAAAATGCTCAACATAGAGAATTCCCCATGGGTTAGTCAACTGCTGGCTCATATACAAAGAAAATACTGTATTTTGCTCTGAAGAGCTTTCTGCATCAATTTAAACACGGTGAGACAGACACAATATCCCAGAGAGAGGAAAACCTACCTTATTACATTCCTGACCCAAGAGAAAAGAAGTGCCCTTAGGACATAAAAGGAATCTGAGGAGTATAGGAGAGAATTATCTAATCCTAAACATAAAAAACAATTCATAATGCAGCATGACAATGCTTTTAATCGCTGACATAATTGTAATATGTATATATAATATGATACAAGAACGGTAAAAGCAGCTTGCTCTCCAGCCTTAAAGGCGCTCTTCAATATTCCTCTTTAGGTTTTCATGATTTTATGCATGCTTGGGGGAATTTTCAAGGGGAGGTAACATGATATTGTAAGGATTCTTTCTCAGTAAGATCACATCTTGTTCTGATTTGATTTGATGCATCTGTATGTGGCAAGTGTGGTAAGGTGAAACGGAGCTCTCTGAAGCCGTGTTTTACAATCCTTCCCTGATTTCCTGTGCAAGTCCATGTGGCCATAAAACAATGGGCAGAAGAACTGGGATTTTTATTTCTTCATATGGGAAAAGTGCTAGGAGAGAGAGAGACACTCCTATAATCTCAGCTATGAGTGGCGTGGGTGTTCACCATTTGCCTTTTACGGCTATATAGGATATATATATTTAACCAAGGATTTCCCCCTATTCCCTTGACGTTCCAATACATGATATAATCTAAGCGTGAGGTGCCATCTCCCAGGAAAGAATGGCATCCCTGACTGATGGGTTGGAAGGTTGATGAAAAGAAACGACATTTTGAGTTCAGCTTTCCCCCTCCCCTGCCTTTAACTTCATTTATGGAAAGAACTTTACAACATCCTTAAAAGTCACGACATGGTGGCTGGACTTTGCCAACTTTGCAGGCTGACATTTTTACACTCGGTTTTCCTGTGACCTAGAAGTTTTTCAGTGTTCACATTTTATTAAAGTGAATGTTATTGACAATCCTGGCAGAAGCCAATGATCATTCCAGATCACAGAGTATGAGAGCCACTGCTGCTCTGCATTCATATGATTAGGCAAGCAGTAGGAAAAAAAAGCGCACACTGAAAAATAAATTAAATATGAAAAAAATGAATGAGCTCGAGTTTCAGCTGGACATTAAATTTGTCCTAACTCTCTGAACATTAAAATTTCTCCAGCGATACCTTCTGCTTTGCATTCTGCATGGGTTTGTTTTGCATGCACATGGCTTTGACCCCTTCTAGAGGGCTTCCTGAGGAGAGGGACTGCATCTCATTATCCTGGTACCCCATGGGCCTTCACCTTGACTTCCACACAGCAGGTGCTCAGGAACCAGTGCTCAGTGGGACGACGTGCACACAGAACGTGGGCCAATCATCTGCTTCCTCGTATTTCATTTTAGCTTGAGCTAGGCTGTTCATGCACCAGATGCACTGAAAATGTTTTCTCAGTCTAACTCTAACATTGATGTTTTCCTGATATAGTTCAGAGAAGGGAAGCTTGAGCTCCAGGGCAGAGAATATCTTCTAAATGCCTGCTGAACACAGAGACTTGAGACTTTTTTTCTTTAATTTTAATTTTTCCAAGAAGCAAGGATTAGGAATCTTTTCTGCTCAGATGTTGTCATTAAGCTGGCTCTACGGAGTCATTCTACAGTAATGCTTGGAAAGAGGAGGTAAATGATGGAAGTGGCCATTTGGGACTTAGAGGAGCCAAGGACTGACTTCATTTATTTTACAAGTAAACTGAGATGGCTGCAGTAATCAATATATGGCACCTCTTCTAAGGTATTTACACCACAGGCTCAAATTCCAAGCATGTGTCAGAGAACACTGTATTTTCTTTAGACATATTTAAGAAATAGCTCTTTTACTGCTTCTTATCTGAAGTGTCCTGAAAATCTGTGAAATACATTCAAAGGATGCCCAAGGTTTGTGCAACCAACTGCTTCTCACTGTGGCAGGACTTGGGTAATGTCAAATTAAATTGGTAATGAAGCATTAATGGGCTGTATTCCATAGCCCCCAGTTATGTTACTTTTCTCTCCTTTAATGTCTTGAAAATAAGTTTCATTTCAAATTTTAACACCCCTCATCAGGCTACAAAGCACAAAATGCATTACTCTAAGTGAGAAAGTAAAATAATGAATTACAGTAGAGTACTTAATTTTATTGGCACAGACTCTGGATGGTGTTAACATAATATTGGTTCAGTTCAAATTAGACTTACGTAGTTGACTAAATGCTCCAGTGATGTATATTTTCACCTCTAAATTACTCACCAAATAATTCATCAACTTTGGACATTGACAGTCAGAGCACATCTTTATTAAGTAAAGTTTGGAAGTAAATATGAAGTAATGTCTTCAATTACTTAGTTGTTTTTTTTTTTTTGTTCTGCAAAAAGTATTATTTTTCACACCAATCTACTTCCAATGTCATATTTACTGGTCTCTTTTCTTTTCCCTTACTGCTCTACAGCCTCTTTGGAGTATGATGAGCACATGGATTTAAATCTTGTTCAAGTGACTTCAAAGTTTTCCATCTTTAGCACTGTGATAGCTGAAAAAGTAGGAAGTTTACTTGGTATAAAGGAGACTGTTCAGATGCTTGGTGTTGCTTGCTGAAGAGAAGGTAAAAATCCATCATTTTTTTTTTTTTCACTTTCCACTGGGAGTAATTGCATGAGAGAAAGCTACTACCAATAAATGTCTGGTTTCATATGGCAAAAACTATCAAGGAAAAAGAATGGAAGCATCTTATTAATGGAGGGACCCATGAAAACTGGGAGCACCTGCCTCTATCACAGTGGGCAGAGCAGTTGTACCTGAAGAGTCACAGCGCAGACTGCTGTGCCCTTAAGTCAAGCTGCGTAGTCATGAGCTATGGAATGTGACCCTTTGGACATATCTCCTGAACCTGATCTCACAAATGTCCACAAAGACAGAAAAAGGCTGTGACTAATCCTGTGTTCCACTGGCTCTGGGTTCTTGGGGCTGCAACAACTACAAAATTAAGCAACGTTCCAAGTCCTGTAAACCTCATGTACTTTAAAATCATGCGGAGTGGCTCTCCTGGTCCTCACGGACTCCTTTCTTATACTTTTCAGGTACTGTTTCTCCAAGGATCCTGCATCAGTGGCCTGAAACTCTGGTGAAGGGCCATTCTGTACCCGATAGACAGTGGTCCTATGACACTGACAACAGCACAGCTGGGGACACACAGGTTTGACAACGCCCAATCTACCCTGTTCAGTGAGAGGAACTACTCATTACACATTCAGGTGCCAAATTGGTGCTAAAGCTAAAATGCCACAAAAGTTTCTAAATGTGACTCTTTTCTGTGTCTGTGGAGCACTCCTAGTCCTATGGTTCTACCAAACCAGAAGGAAGGGAGGGCCCACAACACATCGGGTGCTTTGTGGCTTATGGCCCACTTCAGACCAGCACTACAATTGAAAACCATGCATCCGGGCATCTGGGTCCTCACCATGACACAGTGTACCAGCAAGAGAAGAACCTCTAGTGTCTCATCTAGACGGGCATGAGGAACGTCCCAGCATGCCTGCCAATCACGGAAATTGGATCAGGCTGGGCCAAACACATTCCTCTGTTTATGGTCTTAAATACAGAAAGCACAGATGGGAACCTTTTATGTTAAAAAGGGGAGAGAGAGTAAGAATTTATATTTGTCTTTGCTTATGTAACCATAAAGGAATTCCATAAAGATATGGTATTATGAAAAGATCCTTTGCAGAGGGAGGTGAGAAATAGGCATATGTAAGGCAATGAAAAGAGGGAGACTTTTAATGTATACCTTGTAGATAGACTTTCTAGACTCTCTCTTTCTCTTTCTTTCATGATACTGGTGATTGAACCCAGGGGCATTGCATTCTACCTCTGAGCTACAACTTCAGCCTCTTTTTTTTTTTTTTGAAACAGGGTCTCACTAAGTTGCTGAGGCTGGTCTCAAGCCTGTAATTCTGTCTTAATCTTCCAAATACTGTGGTTACAGGTGTGCGCCACCATGCCCTGCAACTTTCTGTATTTTTTGTTTTGTTTTATTTTTGTTTTTCTGACTAAATGATTGTATTCTTACTCAAAAGTGTAGGAAAAACATACAATAAATCAGTAAAGACTAATAACTTAAAAAACTACAAAATCATGTGAGTTGAGGTAAATCCGTTACCACCAAACAGGATTAAGAGCACACCTTACAGATGGCAGTTGCCCAAAACACCCACCATCACATAAGGCCCGTGAACAGTTTCCTCTGGCTGAGGAAAAGACAAGGGCTGCCAAAGGCTCAGAAAAAAGACTTGTAAACTATGAATTGAAAAAAAAAATCAGAAAAAAAACCCTTAGAAATATGTTTGTTGTTCCAAATAATAGAAGCCAAGATACTTGTAAAAAAGAAGAAAAAAGGGAGAAGAGGGGGAGAGAAAGAAAGAACTCAAGTGGAGAAGGCTGAGGGGGAAAGGAAGCTGGCGTAAAGACTCACCAGCAGAACAGAGCGCACACTGGAGGCAGGAGGGAGCTGAATGGAGAGCAAGGAAATCAAATCAGATCAGATTAAGACACATGGTACAATCCATGCATGTCCTGAAAGAAGAAAGTAGGGTAGACAGAGATAAGTCACAGCAAAATTAGATGTTTTTAGCATAAACCAGACCTAACCTTCATATAAAAGACCTAGAGATTATTTTGCATAATGAAAAAACAAGGAAACCACAAGTTAGGATGATTTTGCTACATACGAATCCAATAAAATGACATTAGGAGGTCAAGCGATCCGCATTCTCCTCTTGAGGACCCATAAGACATTAGTGGCACATGAAAGGCTTGGAGCCTTCCCACAGCAAGAAATTATCAACTTTCTTTATCCTAGCTTTTATTTTCACCTGACACTTAGCAACACTCTGAAGAAATAGTATTCTGAAGAATATACTTTGGAAAATGTTGAACTATATGGATATACTAGCAAATAAAATTTTCTTCATAAATTTCTCTCCCTCCCTCACTCCCTTTTTCTTTTTTTGCTGGTACTGGCGATTGAACCTGGCGATTCTGCCTCTGAGCTATATATCCTGAGCTCTATTTTATTTTGAAACTGGTTCTCATTAAGTTACTGTACTGGCCTTGAACCTGGGATTCTCCTGTCTCAGCCTCCCAAGTACTGGGATTACAGATGTGCTTTCCCACGGTAGGCTACAAATTTCTTGATTCACTTAAATTGTTACAAATGTGGGAAGGAAGGCAGCACCTTCAATTTTTCCTGATGACCGAAAGACAAAAAATATTTCAGAAAAGGAGAAGCATTGCATCAGAGCAGTAAGCACTGAAATCAATTGAACAGACAGAGAAAGGTATTAAAAAACAATAAAAGAGACTGTTACAAAAGTAAATACACAAGCCGGGCGTGGTGGCGCACGCTTGTAATCCCAGCATTCGGGAGGCTGAGACCGGAGGATCCGGGTTCGCAGCCAGCCTCAGCTACCTAGTGAGGCACTCCGCAACTTGGTGAGACCCGGTTTCAAAATAAAGAATAAAAAATAGGACTGGAGTATAGCTCAGAGGTAGAACGCCCCTGAGTTCAATCCCCAGTACCACAAAAAAAAAAAAAAAAAAGTAAAGACACAAAGGAGTAAGCAAGTTGAACTTACATGGTAAGACTGTTATTCTATAATAATTGGGTCTACAATTAAATTGACAAAGGGAAAAAAGAGGAAAGAATTTTCCTGTCTCGCCTTAATTTTTTATTAGCATGTGTTTATTAAACATATTAATGGAGTTCAAAGTGCTTTCAATACATGCATATAGTGTGCACGGATCAAACACCACTTCCCTTTATCCAGCTTCCCTCACCCTTCCTAACCTCTAGTGATCAATATTATATATTATGTGGAAGCTAAAAGGAAAATAATTTTTAAATGACAAATTGTCTGCAAAGTACGCATGTGTAATGCTTTGAAGGTGCAATGTCTATTTTTCTATAATCAGAAATTACACAGGTAAGGTTGTATTTAGTAAATACACAAACATACTAATACGTAAAGCATTATGTTTACTTTCAAATTGACCATGATAGAAATAAGAAAAATAAAGCAAAGCATACAAATAAAGAGATGAATTGAGAGAGTATACAAAACCCACATTCAAAACAAAATGATTCAAACCTACCCACTACAAGATAAGGTCTGTTTGATGGTGATAAACACAACTATAATCCTAAAAGAGTTATTAAAAGTAAAATGACAAGGTATTGTTAAAAACAAAACAGGTGGATATATTAACAATAGTAATCTTAATATTAAGAAAACTAGACTCTAGGACAAAAAGATATAAAGGGAGAACCAAGAGTTGCACTTGTTTTTTTCTTGCTAAAAGTATAATCTAATCATTAAAGAAAAGCAACACTTTCTTCTAACAAATGAAAGAGCATCAAAATATATGCAGCAAGGCTTGCTAAAATTAGGAGGGCTATAACTACAAACATAATCATAAGATTGTGTGTGTGTGTGTGTGTGTGTGTGTGTGTGTGTGTGTGTGTGTGTGTAGTACTGGGGATTGAACCCAGAGGCATTCTACCTTCGAGCTACACCACCAACCCGGTTTTATTTCTTATTTGTAAACAGAATCTCACTAGGTTGATGAGAGTCTCACTACTTGCTGAGGCTGTCCTTGAACCTGTGAACCTCCTATCTCAGCCTCCCAAGTACTGGGATTACAAGCATACACCACCACACCTGGTTATCATGAGATTTAATATACTAGAACAAGCTTATGATAGATAAGGAAAAAGACACAGGGAAAAATAATTTGACTAATATCATTAGGAAGGATGAATGAATACATGCAAAAATATATTGCCTGAGATTCTATTTTGACCTGTCCATAGAAGATTTAGAGAAACAAATTATATATATATAATTAAAATTATAAAATTATATATATATATATATCATCCTATGAAAATAACCTCAGTAAGATATTCAAATCTCTATCAACAAGATAAAATTATAAATCTGTAATGCAAGCTTAAACACTAATCAGCCAAATCCCTGTCCAGGGGCGATAAGAAGCCACAGGCACTTGTTGACATCGTTATTATAAAGCTAGCTTGGCTCTGCCTCTTACTGTCAATGTGACCAGGGACAAGCTCTTTACATTTTCAAAAACCTGCCTTCAGCATCTGTAAAATGAGGCTGATTAAAATGTCTATCTCATTAGGCTATTGAGTGATTAACAGAGTACCTGCTTTAAAATCAAGGCTGGCATGTAGTGCATGGCAGCAAACTATGCCTCTGCTGTCTATTACAGTACCTAAGGCCACATCATCACTGCTACACAAGCCTGGTGATAACAGGGATTTTTAACTATTTGGCTCACTGACGAATGTCCAGAACCTAGAACAGGAACTGCCTTACAGCAGCAGGTCAGAAAATAGTTGCTGGTCAATAAGTGACTTACTATCTACTGAGTAAACTTTAGAAAAGTATAACTATAGACTTTTGAAATAAAATAAAATAAAAAAACAGAAGACCATCAAAATTTATGAGTTAAAACTGGTGCACATGAATATTTTTAAGTGCATTTATTATATAAAAAGAAAGAAAATAAATACGTATTTCATTCTAGAAGGTATCGAGAGGGGGAATAACAAATCAGCCAATAAAAACCATGTTAGAAAAAGACATTTTTTAAAAAGACACAAATTAAAATTTAAACATAACTAATTTTGGAAATTCATTCCTGGAATAAAATGAAATAAATAAAAGAAACCATAGACATATTTAAGCAAATAGAAAGAAATACAAACAATAGACAAATAAAATAGTGAACAATGAAACATATGTTGCATTAAAAAAAGTTTAAATAATCATAGCTTGATAATACTAATGTTGAAAATCTCAATTGATTTTCTAGTAAAATAAAAATAAATGTCCCCATGGTTAGGAAAAGAAAGTTATTAAGAAATTTTATACTTAAAAAAAAAAAAAAAACTTCATCAGTTTTATGGGACTGTTATTCCAAATATTGAAGGGGCAGGAAATTACTGTGCCAGGCATTCTAGAGTTGGTAATACTGGAAATGATGCAGAATATTAAAAAAAAAAAATCTAGCCATGACTAAAAAGCACAAAAAAGAAACAAGATATAAATCTCAGTCATAAAAAGGTGAAAATTATAAATAAAACAGAACTTTAACCTAGTATCACAAGAATAATTCACCTGGCAAAAGGAATGCAAAATGACTTAAGACATAGGAATGCATTCTATGATGTGGTAATCTCTTTAGGTGGCAAAGAGTTGTTAAAGTAATTATAGCCATTTGTGTAAAATTCTTAGAATATAATTTTCTTGGGAAAAGAAAGACGGGTACTTCATTCACATGCCCAAATATTATCCATTAAAAATGAACAGTAAACAGAATGAACATTAAAGAGTAAAGCCAGATACAAAGCAAGGCTTACAGCTACCAACAGAATCACCTAATGATGTTCTAAGAAATCTATCCTAATACAATGAGAAAAATCTACCTAATATGAGATACAAAATATGTGTCTATTTAAAAGTAGATAAAATTGTTATTCCTTATAAATGATAGATGTGTATTAGAAAACCTAAGGTAATAATTTATAAAACCATTAAAAACATTGACAGTATTTAGGAAGTTGACTGAACACTAAGTAAAAAGAAACAAGCAAAAACTCAGTGTCTTTTCTATTGAAAGCAATGACCAGTTAGGGAAAAATATATAGGAAAGAAATTATGCCTAAGAATAAGGCGTAGGCATAAATAGGTAAGAGGAAAAAAGTAAGAAAGACATAAGAAGAAAAATACCAAACTAGAAAGCTTGGTATGTAAAAACATATATCTCATTCTTACATGGGAAACCCAAATTTTTAAAGAGTATACATTCTTTCCAATTTAAAGCTTAAATAAAATCCCAGGTAAAAACCCCAAAGGTGTATTCCTTTAAATTTAGTTAAAAATCATTCTAACATTAATATGTTGAACTCAGTTATATTACTTTAAAGATTATATCTGAAGGTCACAATCCAAATTAGGAACAAAAAAATCTTAAACAAAGATGTTTATTATTTCTTTTGTGTGTGTGTGGAGGGGGGGGTTGGGTACTGGAGATTGAACCCAGGGGCATTCTACCTCCGAGCTACACCCCTAGCCCTGTTTTTTATTCTTTATTTTGAAACAGGGTTTCACTAAGTTGCGGAGGGCCTTACTAAGTGGCTGAGGCTAGCCATGAACCTGTGATCCTCCTGTTTCAGCCTCCCAAGTACTAGGATTACAAGCATGTGCCACCACACCTAGATGATGTTTATTATTTCTAATAGTGAAAATATGTTGGGAAAACTTCTAAATGACAAACAATGATGATTAAATGATTATGATAAATCCACATGATGAAAGCAGGGTACAAACTATAAACTGACACACTAACATGTTCAGTATCTTCTTCATTAGAAGAGGAACACTCTTCTCAGTGTATGTAATATCAAAACTTTAACAAAAGTTGCCTTTGGTAATTGTCACTACTTTCCCCCAAACTAATGCTTTAGTTAATGTGGCCTTTTTAAGGGCTCTCTTATGTATGCTAACATAATGTTCACCATATTTTGTAAATTTAAAGTTTATTTTAGGAATGGGTAGATGGGTGAATTGGTAACAAAAAGCATAAGTAATTGAAAATCATTCTTTACTCTGAATTCACACACCTGCACACATATGTACACAAACATACATTTTTTTAGCCATTTTACTAAGGAGGAAAATCAATATTCATTCATTCAACAATCTGTACAGCATGTCTATTATATGCTAGACTAGTCCTGGTCCTGAGAACACAGCAGTAAAGAAAGTTTTTAATTTTTTGGTGCTTATAGCCTTGTGATAAAAGACAGACAATATAATGATTTTTTTAATTCAATGTTTTAGACTGTGAATTATGTAATAAGTTTAATAGCCCAATAAGGAGAGTATTGGGGTACAGGTGTCATCTTCTACAGGCTGGACAGGGAGGCCCTCAGATTTGATGACAACTTCAGAGAGACCTGGATGAAGGTCTGTGTGTTGTATGAGAAGACCGAACCCAGCAGGGAATGGCCAGTGCCACAGTCCTGCAGAGGGCATGGCCTTGGTATCTGAGTAAGAGTACAAAGGCCCATGGGGCTGGAAAAGATATGTAAGGAAAATAGTATTTAGGTTGTGAAAATTAATAGGAAGATCCATCACACATTTCATTAATTGCATATGTTTAATTACCCCCCAAAATCCTCTTAAACTTTACACTGCACTGCAATTAACAAATTCTGAAAGAAACTTCCAGCATGTTGGAGCCAACTGACTCTTTGAGTTTCAATGCATCTATAGAGGCCAGCAGCTTTATAGCATTTTATGAGTATAGACAAAGCACTTAATTCCAAGAGCCAAATTACAGGTCTGGAAAAGTCAGGAGTGTCATGGAATGAAGTGTTCCAGCGAAGTGAGGGAGCTTGGAAACCAATCAAATGCTGGAGACGTAGGCCCTCACCATCCTCTGTAATTATTCGCTGCATTAACGAGCCCCTAGCAGGAGGCAGTGAATGAATAACTGCACTGTGTTGGTTAATTCTGTGACACACGAGGGAGGGCCTATGGTGTCTAATGGCCAAGAAGCCACTCCCCAGGAGAAGCACTTTAAAATTCTACTGGAGCCCTGGGCTGGGCCCCAAGAGCACCTCCCAGTGGTAAAGCGCATTCTTGTTTGGGACTGGCCTTCTCATAAGTCCTGTGGCCCATGGAGTGAGGACAGAGCTGCTTCCATGTCAGGGTGCAGCAAATAAATGCTTCCTAAAAAATGCCCAGCTGGTGGTCTCCACAGACTTCCTTCTGTCCATTTATTATCCAGGTACCACTGAACTGAGCCCCACCACGGCAGGAACCACTGCGTATGGTAGGAAGGGAGGAAGTTGAAGGGTATTTCTCTTCCTGCCACTCGGTTTCCTACCCTGGTTCTCTTTCCTTTTTTTAACTCATCTCCATGTCCAAGTTCAAACACAAAGTCAGCTAGGAGATCCCAGTGAGTGGGAAGAGTTGAGGGAGGGAAGAGGGATTAGGAGATTAGGCAGCCTGCTGGGGTGAAGGGTGGAGGTCTCAAATCACTTCCTTGTCAAAGTTCAAGTTCAGCCCGGTCTCCTTATATTTCAGAAAGTACATAAAGGACAGCAGAGCTCTAAATACAATACTGCCCCAAACAAGGTTCTACCCTGCCTGCCTGGCTTCAAGCTCTGGCAGTGTGCACAGGGATTACCTAGGTGCTTGTTAGAAATACAGATTCCCAAGTCCCCCACCACATGTAGGATGAGGCTCACAAACAGTGACTGGGATGCAGGTGGTCCTGGGGCCACACTGTGATGACACCTAGTCACTAATGAGCATGCGACTACTAGCTGATGAGAGGCCCTCAGGGGAGAAACAAAAAGGGCAGGAAAAGCTCCATTTCACACCGGCAAGGGGAGGAGGGGGGTCTCTTGGTGAGCCAGCTCAGTCCACTGTGCAGTTGAGTGGACATTCATTTTTCTGAAGCAAGACTTGTGTTTTTGAAACAGGGTCTCGCTAGGTTGCTGAGAGCCTCACTAAATTGCTGAGGCTGCTCTTGAACCTGTGATCTTCCTGTCTCAGCCTCCCAAGTACTGGGATTCCAGGCATGTGCTGTCATGCCTGGCTGAGACTTTCTTGGTGAAGGAAGCAGTGTCGGGATTTGCATTTAGCATAGCCTCTGCATCTCACTGCAGCCTCACAGTGGTTGGTGAACGTGCAGCTGGGGTGCAGTGCATACCCTGATAATACTGAGTTAGAGGGTCTCATTCCAGCCCCCTCTGGCCACGTAACCCCTCTCAAGGGATGAACCCAAGCCCATCTCCTCATCCCACTCTGAATACTTGGGGCTCTGGAATTTCCTGGATAACAAAAACTGAACCTGCTGCCAGTAGAGTGATAGGGCTCTTCTTGGGTTCCCTCTTCTGAAGACAAGGCATATGTATCGTCCCCAGTAGGTATGCCCCTGTCGGGGGCCTAGCCCGGCCAGAAAGATCCTGCCTCTAGATGGCGCCTGGCAGAGTGCCAGAAGTGGCTGCAGGTGGTATCATTCTAGGGCTGCGCCATGCCAGAGCCCATGCACCAGCATGCCCGGCTCGTGGCCGGCCCAGGTGAGAGCTGTATGAGACGCCTCGTGGCTTAGGCCCTGTGTGGCTTTAAGAGCCTCCACCTCTCGCATGTGAGAGAGGCTGGCTGGGTTGTTGCTGGAGTGGGTTGCTGGAGAAGTTCTGGGAGGAAAGGTTGTTGGTTGCTAGTGGAAGGTGGATTGCTGGAGAGAGGGGTTATTGGGAGTCTGTTGGAAAGGCACTATTTGGAGAGACGGCTTCTGTGCTGTTTGTGTTACTGCTTGTATAGTGCCCTCGATCCCAGAGAGAGAGGTATAAGAAAGAGAGGTTTGAATCAGCAACATTCAGGCAGCGTCTTTATTGGGGCCTCACGGTTGAGGGTTCAGCCTGGGGTTCCCGATATGCCCCAAGGCCAAGAACGAGCTACTAGGGAAGGGATGGGCCCTAGACATGCTGGCCAGCATCGCCACTCCTCTCCAGAGCCAGCAGTGGGAGAGAAGGGGGTGGGCTATGAGACACCTGTCTCACATTCATGGAACTTCTCTATAAGACCCAGCCTCCCCAGTCATTACACAGGTACCAGTTTGTTATACTGACTTTTATCTTTTAACTACTTACACATGTACTATGTAAGTTCCCATTTATACTTTTGCAGGTATTTTAAGGGGTGTGTTGGGGCAAAGGTCCCAACAAGAACCAAAACTTCTAATTTTGGTGGCTGGGTCAGTTAGGTTTATTCCCAAGTTGGGAATATGTTATCCCAAAGGAAATGTTGATTACTTCAAGCAAACCAAACACATGGACTTCAAGTTCCTGAGGGAAGACATTTCTGACACTTGTAGGATCCCTAAACGGGATAGCTAAGGAAACAATGTTAAGTAGAGTTCATGAGCACTGCTTAGTTAAGACTTAAAAGAAGTTTGTTTTTATTTGGTTCTTTTATTCTTTTTTCAATTTCTAAGTTTCTTACTACTTTTCAGGAATTTTGGATCAAAGTATACTGAAAGTAAAAGTAATAATTTTGTAAAGTCATTTCTTGGGGTTCTGAAGTACTGTTGGGTTTTCCAGGTAACAGATGGAGACCCACCAATGTTCTTAGCTCAGCCTTGGCTGACTCAAATGAAATGCCTATTATTATCTCATGATTCCCAAAAGAAAGGAGGAGAATGAAGAGCTGGTAAACTAATTAAAAGGTGACCAACACCTCCAGAAATATCTTAGCTCTACCCAGAAAATGGGGCAATGGAGATATAGGAATTATCAAGAGTATGAGGCTAAGGAAGGAGATTCTTTTAAAGGAAGGAGGGAGAGTGGGAGGGAGAAAGAGAGGAAGAACAAAATAACAACCTCATGTTTCTATATACCAGAAAGGATGAGAATTCAGCTAAGTTAATAGTTCATTGCAAAATCTCTTATTCATTTGAAATAAATACAAAAACAACAGGCGTGGTGGCGCACGCTTGTAATCCCAGCATTTGGAAGGCTGAGACCCGGAGGATCCGGGTTCTTGGCCAGCCTCAGCTACCAGAGAGGCACTCCGCGACTTAGTGAGACCCTGTTTCAAAATAAAGAATAAAAAATAGGGCCTGAAGGTATAGCTCAGAGGTAGAATGCCCCTGAGTTCAATCCCTAGTACCGAAAAAAAAAAAAAAAAAAACAAGGCTGAGACATACTCTAATCAGGACTGCAGTCCAAAGAGAAAATTGATTAAAAAATATTGGAATAATCAAGTTAACTATTTCCTTCAAGTTGCAGAGGACTGCCTCCTATGCTCAGTACAAGCTCAAGAGAGAACTGAAGTAGTTATTGAGAAGAAAAATCCCTTTTCTAGTATCCTAAAAGTGGCTGATGATGACTTACCTCTCAATGGGCTTAATCTAGCACTTTTGCAAAAATATTCAGCACATATGACTGGTTTCTCATAAAAATTTCTAAGGGAAAATTTCATACATAATCTTCAAGGCAAGACAAGTCACATCAAAATAAAATGAGGGAAAAAAATCCAAGAAGTGTTTCTTTTCTTCTTTTGTGGTGCTAAGGATCAAACTCAGGACCTCACATACACTAGGCTAGTGCTCTGCTACTGAGTTACATCCATAATCCCTCAAGAAGTTTTTGGATTCAAGGTAGCTCTGGGTTCAAAGGCACAAACCTCAGAGCACCCAAATTTTACCTAGGTTTGTTACCCGAGAAATTCAGAGAATTATCCTCTCAAGTAGCATGTTAGTCTAGCTTGTGTTTCTAAATTAGAAATATATTTTATATCAAAAAACATTTAAAATAGCCATAGCAAATCCTGAACTAGATGGAGAGGAAGATATTTGGAAGTATTATAAAATTGAGATGATATTATTCTTAGTTAAAAACAAATTCCAATCTTTCCCTCCTTTGGACACAAGGTAAATCACTGGCTTGCAAGAAACTTCTAAAGGATAAAGGAATTTCTCCCCAGGTTTGAGAGGGACTGAGAGTTCATCTAGTCCACCCACCCCTATGCTCTGCATTTCCTGTACAGTGTCCTGCACTCAGGGGTGTCAAAGTGAAAGGCCTCACATTCCAATACAGGAGCGCCCTTTCTCCTGGCGAAGCACTGTGGCTGGCTCTTGTTGTTTCCCTAAGACAAACAGAAACCTGTCTCACTATGGTTTCCACTGGATCTATGGTCCATACACTGAACACAAGCCAGATCCAGCCTCCAAAAGAAAAGTCAACCACCCTCAAATACTGGGAGAGTTATGGCCCACCCTCAATCCCCAAAACTTCTCTTCCCTGGTTCTATCAACCATTTTAACCAAGGCTTGTTTGGCTTTCTGCCTACCTGGTCCAATGATGATAATTCAGTGCATCTTTAGAATGTGGAATGCTAGGCTAAGTGCTATCTTCCAGAAAATGCTTGAGCATGCCTCTAATAGTGTACTTCTATTTCTGTAGCTGAGAAACACATACGCTCGTTTTTGTGGCAAATCTCATTGCCTAGTAATAGTGAACATATAGTTAATTAAAGGCCTTCTTTTACTATCATATATATTAATCTCCTTGGCGCCTGTTCAGCGTTTTGATTTTTCAAGATCTTTGAGGATCCTGATTCAGTTATTAACTAGGTATGAAAATTCCTCACAAACAACTTTGATGATAATTGTGCTCCACAACTTTGTCCTGGAAACAAACACACCAAACTGTTAGGCAAAGCAGGGCTGGGGGGCAAGCCTGCAGCACTGCACTGATAGAAACAGCTCCCTCGGCGATGCCAAGACATAATCATATCACCTGCCCAACGACTGCATCTCCGAGCTGCTGTTTTGCACCACCATCTTTCTCTGTCTTGGCCATAGTTGCTTATAAAACATGCTTGCTTAAGTCCCAGCACAACATATTTATTGCCTTTTTTCTTACTAATCAGTTTAATGACATCATCAAAAAAACATCAGTAGAGTCTAGTATGACATTTTCTTGGTGAACTCACAGGGTCCCAATGAATACTATTTTATCTTGAAATAGGATACAACATTTTTAACAATAAAATATAGTTTTTTCTAGAACTGACTTGAAATCTTCTGCTTATCATTTTCAGAATTCATTTTCTTGCCCTCTTGGTAGTACAGAATGATCTTCACACCTTTTATCTGTAGCATTCCACCATTTTTTTTTTAAATGAATGATCAAAAACATTCTGATATTGGCTCATGGTTACATTTGTAAGGAATCTCCATCCTCTAGAATAAAGGAATCCTGTCTGCTGGAGAGATGCTGTCACTCAGCTGGCCTCTGATCCCCTGTGTCAATCAATGATGCCCCCCACCACACACACTTCCATTGGATAGGGACTCTTCCTCATTCTCCTACTGTCTCAGGAAACCCCCAGAGGACAGGCCTCATCAGTATCATGGCTGTACCCTCAGTTACTTGCTCCAATGAATGAATGTTTACTGAAACATGAAAGACAGGAGCCAAGTTGGAAGGGGGCTTCTTGATTTAGCTGCCATTTGTTAATTCCAAATCATCAGCTCCTTTTTCCAAGATCCCTGGTATCCCCTTTTGTGGATATCAGCTGCCTCTAATACACCAGCAAACTAGTTGTGGTTGGATAAGTCTGTATTACTCTCTCTTTTTTTATTTTATGTATGCAATTTCTATCTTTCATTTAAAATCTAACTTTATCAAAGAATTCCATTGAGATCTAAATATTTCATAGTCCATTTGCGATTTCTCAGAGTGCCTTCTTTGAGCAACCCTAACTATCTTGCAGCACCGTCTCCAGTCTTTTGCTTACCTCGAGGCCTGGATTCACACTCTTAGCTGTGCCTCTGTAGCTGATACAGAGATGCTATTAGATAGTTCTGCTAGTTATTTCTCTTTCCCTTGCAAAGTCTTATCTTTGCCTTGTTCCTTATAAAGAGCTTCTGTCAGGTGAAATTAGTAACTAACAATGGGAATGGGGTAGAAGTGAAGACAGAGTATGAATTTTCCACTTCCAAAATGTTTGCCTTCCCCAAGTCTTGCTTCCAGCTCTATGTTTAGTATAATCCAGAGTGCACGTCCTCTCAACAGCCAAGTACAAGTGCATGCTCTTGAGTTTACGATTTAGCAGGAATCAACATGTTCAGGCCTACATGGGTGTCTGGTTTTCATCTGTGCTTTGATAAATGGGTCTAAAGTTTGTGATGAAGAGTTATATTTTCAATGATATTTAACTTGCAATAAATATGCAGGGACAAGAGCTAACATGAGGCAGCTTGAGTGTAATGAAGAGAGAGACTGTCTTTGTTGGGGTGAGGTGGGTAGAGTGGGGGACAGTGCAATGTATACATCTAATAGCTAAGAAGTATACAGGCTAAACCCCCATTACAACAAACAGCCATTCAAAAATATGATTTGTGTATGAATAAACTAATTAATCAGTAGCCAACCACTCACTAGTCAGTCTTGTGGCCTTATATAGTTCCTTTCTGGATGTCACTGTACTTGTCAGAAGGGACAACAGTAATGTCCAACTAGGAAGACACACAAGCTAGCCACTCTAAGAGGATTATGTTCTTTCCTATTAGAGTATGAACTACATCCTCATTCATCCAAGTTCCCATTTAGAAATAAAATTCAGTCAACCTACCCATCTATTTTATTTGTCTAAGCCCTCTACACTTAATGTTTGGAGTGTTCTGTCTCTGCATTTGTTTAGCAGTCACTGCTAACGCTGTTTGGGAAAGAGAGGCCATGGTGGATGTATGGAGCTTTTTGTCAAACGATGCCTGTGTGCCCAGAGAAGGCAGTGTTAGAAGGGGCTGCACAGCCCACCCGGCCCACAGCCCCAGGGAGTGTGCAATGCTGTAAGAAGTGGACTGGGGAGTGCTTCTCAGGGACTAATGAAGTTGGAGGTGACATGTTATTAACAATGCAATACAATAGCCTCAAAGTAGAAACAACACTAATGCCCATCCCAACTCAAATGCTGAGTAAATAAAATGTGATAGAGCCATACAATGAAATATTATTTGGCCATAAAAAGGAATTAAAAAAAACATGAATACATGCCACAGTATAAATGAACTTTGAAAACATTATGTTAAATGAAAAAAGGAAGACACAAAAGGTCACACAGTATATGATTCCACTCATATGAAATACCCAGCATAGATAAATCCATAGAGACAGAAAGCAGATGAGTAGTTTCCAGGGCCTGGGGAAAAGAGGGAATGAGAAGTGACCGTTTAATGGTTATATGTTCCCTGTGGTATAACAAAAACATTCTGGGACAAGGTAGTTGTGATTCAACACCGTGAATGAGTAAAATGCTAAGGGCTGTACACTTTCGCGTGGTCAAAGCAGCACATTCCATGTTATATGTATTTTACCTCTACGTGTTCTACTCTAGGCCAAGGAATACACCAGCCAGGGCCCTGCCTGGGGCCGTTCTTGCCTCCTCCCTCCCCCACTTCCTGCAGGTCACACTGCTCCTGCCTCTGAGTAGAAAGGATAAACCTAATGAGCCCGAGTGTCAGCTCAATATAAATTACAGCGAGGGAAAAAAAAGAAACAACTTGATGCATGGCTGAGGATCTAAAAGAGGAATGTCCACCATTGTTTGTGATTATGGATCACATCACAATCTAATAGCAATTTTTATTTAATCAATAATTTCCATGCTGAACAGACAGCCCTGTTACAGAGAATCGACAAGCAGGTACTGATAGCAACAAGCCTTGTTATTAATCTTTCCTCCCCTGGCTTATCAGCCAAACTACTGTAAAAGGCACCACCAAGATGGATTTTAGAAGCCACCTTCCTCCTCCCCCACCTTTTCTTTCCCCCTCTACCATACCATTTTACGTAATGTAGAATCCACGTTTATTTGCGTAACCTAGTGCTTGAGTGGCATAAAAAGGCAGCCCACATTAAGCAATTTCACAAATCAGTAGGACCTAGACCATTGCTCAGGTTTACCCATTATAGGCTAATAAATCATACTTTCTCTTTGAGTTGTCAATCGCCAAAAATGCTTTGTACAAGTGCTGGCATCTGTAATTCCGTAAAGGCTTTTCATCTTGAAATAAGATGCTCTGGACTGATAACAGAATAATCCCTTCTTGATCAAGAAAAAAAAAATCTGCATTTTACCAATTAAAGCTGCTGCCAGAAGCCAAATGGCTGAGTACTGAGATCCACTGAAGTTTATCTCTGCTAAACACAAGGAGGGATACAGTAAGGGCTGTGTTTCATTTGCAGCTAGACTACTTTATCTTGCAGTGGAAACTGCACCAGAGGAAAGAAGGTGTAAGAACTTTCTGCTACCTCCAGGAAAAGGCAGGGGGAAGACTTGCTTCTCATGAACCAGGGCTCCCTCACCTGTCCTGGAGAGCTCCTGGGGACATGTCATACATTCTGAAGCACAAGTAGTGCCCAGGAAGTGCCAAGTCCATTCAAATAGGGTGGAGGGAGTGGACAGGATACTCGATGTTTGACATAACCAACCCAGAGGCTGAGACAGGAGGATGGCAGGTCCATGGCCAGCCTCAGCAACTTAGTGGAGCCCTCTGCTAACTTAGTGAGACCCTGTTTCAAAATAAAATGAAACCATTGCTCACTGGCCCTAAAATCTTGACTAGCACCATAGTAGGCACGTTCCAAAATTATTAAAGGTAATCCTCCCTTTATTTACTTATTGTTATGGTACTGGAGATTGAACCCACGGGTGTTCTACCACTAAGCTACATCCTCTGCCCTTGTAATTTTTTTTTTATTTATTTTGAGCCAGGGTCTCACTATAAGTTGCCCAGGCTGGCCTCCAACTATCCATTCTTCTGAGTCACTGGGATTATAGATATGCAGCACCACACCTGGCTCACAAGCCTACTTTAAAGAGAGACAACTGAATCTCAAGACCCTTAACTAATGAATGGGCCTGACTCCCAGGGGGTGAGCCAGCCAAGGAGGAAACATCTGACTCCTCTTTCAACTTCATCTGGATATCCACATCAGCTGCCCAAACTGCAATTGTGAAGCATCTCCAAACTATTCTCCCAAGTTCTTAAGAAATAATTTCAAATAGTTTCCACTGTGGCTCTCATTTCTAGCCCTGCCCTACCACACCCATGCTTTCTTTAGGACATTGTACTTGCAGCTTCTGGGGTTCTGTAAAGCTTAGCTCAAAATCCTAAAGATCTCTATGGCTCAAGCTGTTCTGCTCATCAAAAACAACCAATTCTCCTTCTTCCATTTGGAATAAAGTTGGACTCCTCGCCTAGGGATCCCATTCCCTAGAACAGTGCTCCCCCACTCTTTAAATCTTACCTCTGCTGCCTTCCTGCCTTCAAGACAGATACTTTTGGCCTTGCCATAACTGCATGACTCACCATGCTTCAACCAAAAAGTACAAAATGAATCATTTTGAAATTATATTTCTAATCCATGGAAATGTCAGAAACGCTAGCCTTTAATTATATTAGCCACAATCATATATAAAATTCTATGTTATTAACTCCTTCCTGTTGTCTTCTCAACACAGAATACCCAACATCTCCTGCAACAGCCTTCCTCTGCTTAAACCCCCTGGCTTACTCAAAACTATATTCAGATCCAGTCTCCACAGACCATTCTTTCATTCCTTCTTCCACATTTGTTTTCCCACTGCCCTGCTTGTACATGTATAGCAGTAACAACCTGCACTGTGGGATGCCCTTACGCAAAAGGATAGACATCACAGGTATGGGCGTTAGGTCTTGTCCTTCGCAATGCCGCTGACCCAAGCTTTCTGCTGAAGATACTGTGCCTGCAATTCGCGTAGCAGCCAGCAGATGGTGGTGATATATTGTAGCAGGCAGGACCACCAGCCAACACAGGAAGCCTGCACATCTCAATCTATGGCATACATCCTACTCTTGTTTTCATAAAAATTCTCCTTCGTCTTCATTCTTCAATTAAAAAGTGGGTTTATTAACACTGCTTCCTATGGATTCTATTTTTCCTTATGTTTGAAGAAAAAGTTCCTCAGTTTACACAGCACTTCCATGATCTGATCTCTTACAAATAAAAAGCAAAGCTATGCTTTATTCTTACAAATAAAAAAGAATAAAGCTATGCTTTTTTTTTTTAACAAAAAAAGAATAAAACTAAGCAAAGCCCCATGAGGAAAGTAGGATGGATATTATCTCTACTTCACAGGTGAGAAGCCGAGATTGAAGGTGACTTAAAGTCAGACACAGCTTTTGGAAAATGTAGGAATAAGACAGATGAACACATCATCTAGTTCACTCCAATGCCCGCCCCCTCCGCCCCACTCGCTGATGACTATTTTTATGGTGACTGGGTAGGGTGAGGGTGCGATGGCTTAAATTTACAGTCTTGGTCTATATATAGTATTTTCACTAACATTAGTGTTCCAGAGGGGGAAAAAATCATCCACGGCAGTATTTGTGGCATCCCAGAAAAACCTAAATATTCCCAAATCTTCAAAGGTCCTTGCATGAGAAAACTGCCTTCTGTTTCTGGAGCTCTGCTTTATATCAGGCCGGAAGCCTGAGCCCATCCCTGCTTGCCATGACCTCAGAAGTTGGAATCTGAATGATTTCTTGGGATGGGAAAACCAACCAACCAACTAACTAACCAACAGTGAATTTTCTCCACCAAGAAAAAGGGCCTGGCTGGTTCTGGGCTTTGCTGAGAACTAAGGGGTAGCTGATCTTAGCAAGGTAGCTTTCAAATTAAGTTTTGATGATTTACACTTGCACTTTTTATAAGGAGAAATCACTAACATTTTACTGAATATATATGTATATATTTACTGAATATATATATATATATATACATATATATATGTATATATATATACATATATATATATATATATTTAAAGCTAATTCCCCCAACCACTTTTACAAGGTCAATGCTATTATTATGCTTATTTTGCAAAGAAACTGAAAGTCTGAAGGGAATGTGTTATGCCTAGGGAGGAGAGCGGGCCTTGAACCCAGGTCTGCCAGCGGCAAAACTCACATGGTCCTGCTGCAAAAGTAGTGTTCTTTCAAATCAGGTGCTATTTGTTCTTACAAATAACAAGAGTAAAACTACTCAGGCTTCAGAGGTTTACCTGCATGGTCTGCTTTGCCCCTACCCATACATCCTACCTCTTTTCTAGAAGTCTTTTCTGGTTTCTCTCATGAACTCCCCCTCTTTTGAGCCCTTGACTCTAAACTGTACAATGAGTGCTTCACTGTCTCATACTGATCACAATGGTTTTATGTCTTCCTATTTTAGACCAGTCCTGGAAGGTCTAAGTCCTGCTTTAAAAGTGCCCACTCCAGTGCTGGGCTGAGTACCACACAGCTGTCCCAGCCTATAAGGCACCTACCAGAGCCCTGTGAGTCTTCTAATAAAGAACAAATGGCTGATGTGCTAATTTGGCTCCCCGTTTTTCTAATAAACATGAGGATACTGTACACTGTGCCAGCAACATCTGCTATAGGCAAGTATATTTAAGGGAGGTATGAAGCCTAGCTCCAAGTGACCATGACTGCTTCTTGTATAAAGTGGCTCCACACCCAATATTCCAGGGGACTAATGATTAGCAAAATCCAGAATGTCACCTATAGTATCATTCAGAAGCAATCAAAACATTTTCAGTATGAAAATGCTCCCTAAATGGCAGAAATAGTTACTCAACTAAGATTTTGATTAAACAGTTCAGCAGGGATTGAACAGATAAACCAATGGAAGAAAATAACAAATACATTGCCTGTTTGTAAGTCCCACCTGGGTGCAGTCAACCATAACTAGCTACAGTTTCCTCTACACCCCCATCCCTCCCAGGCTGGAGCAGAAAGGCAGGCTCAACACACCATTCCAGCTGGCAGCCAGGCAGGATGCCATCCTTATACCAAAGACTGTCCAATTCAACACCTTGGCTTCCTTTGACTAAAACTGAGGTTCAAGGAGGGGCAATATCTTGGCCAAGGACCATTCATCAGACACACTGGGAGGTGGAGGAGACCTCCCGGCTTCAGTGAAGTGTGTCCCAGTTTAGCAACAACTAATACAAAATAAGCCTTAGAGCTAACACACAGAAGCCACAAAGGCCGGCAGCACAAATCCAGTCTCCTCCCCCACTCAACCCTGCAAAAAACAAACACATAAAACAACTAGAGATGGAGTGACCTCATTTAGACCCTCTGTCTGCTTCTCATTAGGCCTCCTGCATGTGCTCTCTGCCTGGCCTTGGACGTCGTTGGGGACAGCGTTTATTTTCACGGCTGTTTCACAGTATGATAAGTGAGAAAATAACGTTCGAAAGGGTCAAATGGTTCCAAGGAGGTCATTCCAAGAGTCAGGGCAGAGATGGGACTGCCATTCTGAATTCTAGCTGGGCTGAGGGGACTTCAGCTGCTGGACCACATAGCCCTCACACCAGGCCCGCAGACCCATCTCCTGAGTGGTTTTTTCATGGAAATAATTTCTGCAGGTACAATTTAGTCAGCAACTTTACAAAGCTGCTGACCCAAAGACAAAATTGTCAAAGAATGGCTTTGAAGTTTGCAGTCCTTAGTCTATATTTTGCATGCTTCCGAATAATCACAGTAACTAAATTAAGCGGCAACTCCATGTAGAGGAAAATAAGATCAAAATTTCCGTTCATTCCTTGTTTTAGGTGTTATGTGCACACAAAATTAATTTCTGCCTCATCCTGGAGACCCCTATCACATATACAATTCACCTTTAGCAAAGGGATCAAAATTAGAGGGAAGACATTTAAAATACGAACATAGGATCATGGTATTAATATGAAAATAATGTCTTCATGTCCTAACTTGTCCTTGCATCTTCTGAATACATCAATTCTTCACAAATTAGATGTGCTCTCTTTATATCTAAATCTCTATGATATCAAGTGAAAGCTCTCCATTTTCATGCTGCTGATATATAGAATTTGTTTCCAAGTGGCAGGAAAGGTGATTGTAACTGTATTCTTTGGATAAAGGAAACTTCAGCATGCTTCTAGAGATCAAAATTTTGCAGTATACTGAAAGTATTTAAAATCCAAGTAGGTGGTTAATCATTCTACAAAAAGGGAAATTTTGACAAAGGGTTTAAAAGATACAAATGGAGGATTACAGTGACTTAAATGCCACCCAGATGAAGCTGGGTCATAATATAAATACACCTAACATCCTCTGCAGTTCTGCCCTGCAGGCAGAAGTCAACCCTCCACACACCCCCAGTGTAACTGCCACAGTCCTCTGCAGGGCCACCCTGCTGGGGAGATGGCTGATGAATAAAACTGTTAAAACTAACATGACTTTCTAGAGACCCTTGGGAGGAATTTTTTAAGATTTTCTAAAACAGAAATAGAAGGTTGAGTTGTTGATATTGAAGGCAAAGAGTTGGAGGGGTACAGCAAGCAGGTGGATAAGAGGTATGGTGATTATGCTTTCCAGAATAACTAGCCATCTAGCTGTGATGACGCCACTCTGAGATGCACATCCTCTGCATTTATATTTTTTCCCTCTCAGTTTAAAAAGCCCTGTTAGAGACACAAGGACATTCTGCACAACCAAAGCATGCAAGTTTCAGAGAAACTGAGATGAAGTTGTGCTGCATACTGAGCATATTTCAGACACCTCAGCCATCCAGGATCAAAGATAGAACTTACTGCTGTGACAAAACTAAAACAAGAGGAATAAGGATCTCAGCAAGGGCCAGAAACACCTCTCATCCATATGAGAAGCCAGGCTGTGCTGCTTTACATAACAACACAAGCGCCACTAAATAACAGAAGGAGCAGCAAAAGCAAAGCTAAACAACAGTGAAAACTGATGCCCTGAAGCTTTTGGGTCAGCACTTAAAGACACACAAAAACAAGGAGAGTCTGGTTAACTTAAAGTTGAAGGAAAAAAGGGGCCTTCAATTTATTTTGAGATGTAAGTTTATATGTCTTTAGAAGTCAAAGGAAGAGGAAATACTTGCATCCTGACAAATCAATAATAAATTCAGTCTTAAACATACGTGAAAGTAATGTTTGTACTATATACTCCTCTTGCTTTCTTGTTCCCTACTACTTTAAATGACACCAAGAAAGGGACAAAGTACAATAAAACCTAGTTAACAAAAATATACATTTATCATCTTATCTTCTGGTCACAGACGTAAATTTATGGCAAATTTAATACTAGCTTGAGAACAACTAAGCCCAATTATAATTATCTTGCTATGAAGAAAAATTAATTAAACATCCCAGTGATAAAGACTCCATCAGCAACCCTAGAATAAACACCCACTGCAGAAGGAGATGGGTTTGAAATAAAGGGAAATAGAAGGGAAAGGCAGTATTTAGCCCATCTGTTCGGACAGTAATGGAGAAGGTAATCTTTTCAAGAGTACACGGAGTGCATTACACTGGAAATGAGACTACCTGGCAGTAAAGTCAGCCAAGTTCCTAATTCTCTTCTTCAACTTTGTGATTTGCTAATGTGAAACACATGTCTCCTTTTTGCACCAAGTTCAAATAACTCTGGAATTCCAACCGTGCAGCTCAGCGACTGAACCAGAACAAGGGGAGAACTTGTCAGGATTTAAGAGCTTTCAGCAAAGCCCTTCAATTGCAGCCAGCACCCTATTCCACGGAAGGATATCAATTATAGATAGTGACTTGCTTTAGCAGGCAGTCGGGACTGTCAGACACTAGATAGACAACCATGAAGAATCATGAATCTTTCTATTAACTGTAAGAGGGGGGAAAAGAATGGGTCATGGCTATAAATAAGGCAGAGCATCAGAATGGTTTAACACCTTGCCTCTTGGGTGTATGTGGCATGAAAATTCAACTAATTCATGAAACGTTTCTCTCTCCAAGGAAAACCACAGGAACAGAAAGAGTTAACAAATCCTGTGTCCCTAAAATAATGTGAACTGGTATTTATTCCATCTGCCACCAAAGTAATTAGGTGGACTTGAAATAGCTACTCCTTCAATCAACAAAACAGAAAGTACCTATTCTATCCCAGACCACTGCTAATGCTACCAGGTACACTCATGAGCAGGAAAGAACCTCTGTGTCATATAATGTGAAATCAATTTAAACACACAAATTTGGAATTTCCACCCTTTAGACACTAGGAAAAGGGTGGAATATTTAATGACATAAACTAGTATAATTATTTATTTAATGTTATTATAAATTCAAATTCTTAATTCAATTAAGTTTACTCACATAATTTAGATAAGACTAAAATTAATATCATAAAGGTGAAACATTAGATTTTCTTCTAATCCTGACAAATTTCTTCTAGCTAATTTGGAATTAAAAAGGTCCATTGTATTTGTGTACATTCATATTTTTTAGAGATAGTTCCCATAAAAGAGAAAACATGGTGGTCATTCAGTTGGTAGTTCAAGTGGCCTTCTTGAAACTATTCAGACCCCTCTATGCAAACACCATAGGGACCTTTTGCCACTGAGATTAAATACATACCTGAAATATTCACTGACTTTAAGGTTTTCACGTCACCTAGGCAGTGAAAGGATTGCTACCATACCCTAACAATACTACCTTAAACCTCGCCTCTCCCGAAGATCCTAATTCATTTAATTTTTATTTTCTGTATTTATTTTTACTTCTATTGGTGTATTATAGTCTCCTATCACAATGTAGTTCATACTGATGCTGACTACACACATACAGTAGATGGTTTTTCCAAACTCATTTTAAACGAAGACTTGATAATGAACTGAACCAGTAGTATCATAGCACTCCTTGGAAACTACTTACCCTCCAAAAAGGTGTCATGAGACTGCCATTCCTCAGAAGGTCAGCCCCTCTCTGTGGTGCTGGGGATCGAACCCAGGGCCTTGCACATGCTAAGCATGTGCTCTACCACTGAGCTACACCCCCACACCCTCAGGACAATATTTTTAAATGCTAGCAGCCCGGCTTTGACACAAGTAATTTTCCTCATTTACATTATTCATTCATTATATCACTGAGAATACCATGGCATATGCTACTCTTTGAGAATATTTCCTCATAGTGAAAAATAAACTCCCACACCCCCTCCCCTTAATATTACAATGTCTTTGTGGTTTTCTTAAAGCATTCAGCAAGGACAAAGGGCTGTTAAGTCAGATTTGGTTTAAAAATAATACTTGCATCAAATTAAAGAGAAAAAAATCAAATTACATTCATGGAAATAGACCTTAATTAAAAATTTTTGACTTGACTTTCTAGGTTTTTGCTATGCTCATAAATCTGTAATCCTTCCTAAAGAAGTACTAAGAAACATGATTAACAATGAAAAGAGAAGGGGACCCTGCTGATGTCATGCTAAATCCTCAAGACATTCTACATGGCAAGCTGCATATTTAACATGACCATGTAACTGCAATGTGTATGATATATTAGACAGGATAAGTTAAGTTGCAAAAATTACACTTCAAAAGCTCATGCAGCTGGGCGTGGTGGCGCACAGCTGAGACCGGGTTCGCAGCCAGCCTCAGCTACCTAGTGAGGCACTCCACAACTTAGTGAGACCCAGTTTCAAAATAAAGAATAAAAAATAGGACTGGGGGTATAGCTCGAAGGTAGAATGCCCCTGGGTTCAATCCCCAGTACTGCAAAAAAATAAAATAGAAAAAAAGTTCATGTAGCCTATGAGACAATGAGAGGGATTATTTTACAATTTTAGTGTTTAATCAATATAGATGCTATTTATCAAAATATACATATCATCTAAAAATACAAAGTTACTGTAAAAGAATGGGTGATGAGTATTACTGTGTGCACGCACGAATATATGTTTGTGCACATGAGTCACAGAGGCAGACACGGTGGGCTGCACTGTCAGATTTTTCATGATATTAAAAGCCTGAAACATCCTGTACTTCTGCACAGAGGTTGTCTGAGCCTGTATCTTTTTATGCTGGATGCTCTAAATGCCTTTCCATGTCAGTTGCTCTTGATTCCATAAGTTGTGGAGTGTCTCACAACTTGGCCTTTGAGAAAGTACCAAGTGCCATGAAGCATTGGCAAAGGAGGTAGGAAGGTGAGGCTCACTGCATTATCTGAAATCACACACAGGAGAGTGAATCAAATATCTGAACCTGGTTTGGTAAAAGAGCTATGACTCTCAACCTGATGTATGTTTTAAAATATACAAAAACAACCATTAAGCACATCTGAAAACACAACTTTTTTCCATAAAACTATTAACCCCACAAGGATTGCTCTCATGTAAAAAATTATGTAAAGGCGTACCTAGAACATCTACTTAACTTCATATAGAGTACTAATTGCTGCATAAAAGAGTGGGAAATTCCTTAGGCTTTGAGGGCTCAAAAGAGGGGACAAAAAAGAAATCTCACCCCTACAATTTTTTCCTTTACTGCTAGGTCTTGGAAGGGAAATCAAACTTGGTTAAAAGGTTAATAATAATTCATGTCCAGCTTACTATTACTCAATAACCATCAAAGTCCCTAACTCAAAATAGTGTTTGTTGGCTTACAGGATCAGAGTCATTACACTCTCTATTGAAGACTTTATTGAATTTTACACTAAGCTTTAGCTGACTGAACAGGTCAAGCACTGTGGCTGAGAGTTTTCTTTATTCTCAGAAAGTCATAAAGCCCTCTCCAGTCTACAACGCTGCTAGCTAAGAAACTTGACTCAGCGCAGGGTCAGAGGAGATGACCCCGGTGTAAAGGTCATAGAGTTGCAAGACCCAGTTCCTGAACACTGTTCACTTACATGCACAAGCTGATCCTGGGTGTCAAACTCCCTCGTGCAGCCTTCCCAGTGGCAGTTTGTCTCGTAGATGACTTCAGGTTCCTGTTTGCTCTCATCTTTGTCTCCTTCCTCCTTGACTAGGGTTGTTCCTTCAGGCTGTTCCTAAAGGGTGTGTGTGGCGGAATGGAAAGAGAAAAAAATAAAACAATGGGAAGGAAGACAAGAAGAGAAAGGGGAAATTTGATTTAGGTATGTCTTCCTCCTAATGCAATTCCTCAGTGAAAATAAAATAGGACCCAGGTCTATCCATGGGGTTTTGTAACTTAAAGAAGTCAAACACCTGGAATCATTTGTGTGTACTTTTTTGGGTTTACCAAACACACCTTCTAAAATTTATTTAACTTATGATTCAAGACAACAGCCTAAATCATAATGATAAAAAAAATTGAAGAATGCCCCAAATATAAAGCTGAAAATAAACTAAAATGTCATCTTTAAAACAAACAAATCACAAAACAAAACCCATAAGAGAATTTAATTAGGTCATAGAGTCTTTACTCTAAAGACAGGTTCTTCTATTTTGTTGAGTTGTTTTAATTCTTTTCAGTACATGAATTTTTCTATTATTTTATTTTATAATCCAGAAAAATGGGTTCTGAGCATTTCTGTTTTCCCTACTATTGGAGACTGTGAGAGGCACTGTGTGGGCTTCTTAGGGTTTAGCCTCCAGTCTTCAAGGATATGCTTGTGGTCTGAGGCTCAGAAACCACAGCATCTAATTCTCCTGGACACACTCCTTTCCAGTATTCTAGGACAGTTTCACTGCATGGCAAATACAACAAATTTCCAGAATTCTTGGAAGTAATCAGGTATGTTGATTTGAGTCCTCATGTAGGGCCAAATGATAAAAAACTGTATATGGGCAGCAAAGCTGTTGTCTAGCAAAATGTAAGAGGGGGATGGACTTCAGAACACATGTCACTGGTTCCTCCTGTCCTCAAAGGCAATCTGGGCTCAAGCCTGGCCAGGGGTCCTACCTGCTGTCCTCGGGCCCCTGGGCTGGGCAGCTCTTCATCAGGTTTAATCTTGGACCGCTTATTGTGCATCGGGTCTCCTGTGCTGCTCACTGCAGATTCACTTGTGGGCTTGTTCTGCTGGTCACATATGCAGGCCAAAGACAAAAGTTAGGTTTTCATCAATGAATAGGACCATAATTAAAACCTGCAACCTCAGACAACCAGCCTTATTTGGCAAGAGAACAAAGACTCTGATAATATCCCAATACCCTAGTAACATTTCAGATAATGTGATCATATCTGAACAAGTACATTCATGAAGCAGCTCTTTCTTTTTCACTCATGAGTATAAACTCCCATGGCTTTTAAAAGCTAGAGGAGTAGAGCTGGGACCCTCGGCGTGAACAAGCTCCAACAGTGTCTTTCAAAAGAAAATATTGTCAGGAGACTGTCATGAACCACTGGTGAAGTTCTTCACTTCAAGCATCCAGATTCTTCTGCACTGGCAGAGTGAGATAAGAATGAAGCCAATGGCACAGATGTATTCTAATTCTAGAGTGTAACATGATGTAACACGATGCAGTAACCTGGTTGTAGCAGAGGGAGTAGACAACGTACAAATGTGGAGCGACGCATCACACAGTCTATTTCTAATAGATGTGGTTTGTAAATGGCACTGGGTTAGAGTGCAGCCTTATCCTGCAGTCTGCTTTTCTACCCATGAAAAGGTAGTCTTGTTTGCTTCCTACATCCACTGAGGAATACACTCCTGGGTAAAGGAGACAGGATGCCAGTGTGAAGCACTGAGGACACTATAGTCCTGTGTAGTAATGGCCAACATGGTGGCAAGGCCCCTCCTCTGTTGACCAACATGGACCAGACGATAGAGCTTTCTCTCTTACCTGTGAGGACTCAGTAGGGCCAGAGCTGACCTGGACGGGGTTCAGAACTGTAGGGATCCCTGGAATAGGCCTCTGTGTTGGAAAAGTTGGGGCTGGGTGGATGAGTGGAGGGCTGTGTCCAAAGGCAGAGCCTAAGCTTTGCTGACGGCTCAGGATCTGATGATGCATATGGAGAGAGACTGGTGCCGATGGATAGGTGAAGCTCAAAGCAGGGCTGTATGTGGGGAGACAGGAATAGACAACAATCACAGACTTCAAATACTATCACAAATACATAATATCCACTGCTTTATACCAATAGTGCTACCAGCTTGAACCATGTCAGGTATGTCTATTTAAATGAGAAGGTAGAAACAATTACTGCCAAGCACCTGGAAAACTTCCAAGAGAAACATGACTACTGACACACATGTGCATGCACACATACCCACAGACCTGAAATAGGATTCTGCAAAACGGAAATAAAAGGCATCAGTTCAATAATAGCTATTTATTGCAATAACAAACTTTATATAAAAAAAGAGAATGGGTGACTACATGCTTTATAGTACTTTTATGGGCTCTCAGTTCCATATGTTCCTGTGCATGGAGCAATTCCTTTAATCTTAGCTCACACCACGCGCTTTCATATGTCTCCAGATCTTATTACAAGAGGAAAGAAAATCAATTGGTTAAATGTGTTTTGAACACCATGCTTGTCATATCACTCATTTGTTTGTAAAGATGGAAAGCTTGGTTCATCCAGAATGCCACCTAAAGAATTTCCATCAGTGCCGTCTGGTTACAGAAGCTGATGGATTAACCTCTCCCCACTGAAATCGGTGATCAATGGGCTTCGATGGAGGAATATTCCAATGGGAGAGCAGAACTCCCTCCTCTAGCTAAACAGCATTAAATGTCTATTACAGCCCATTATGCATGCTAATGCCTGTCATCACTTTATTATGCTGCAGTGTTTCCCAGGCTACAGTAAGTTCCGAGGAAGCACCACTATTACCTAAAGATTTCCCGACTAGTGGGCTGTGAGTGGCAAAGTGTTCTTTGTGCCAAAAGAGTTTAGAAATCAAATCCTCTTAAAGGAAAGAAGGGCTCTTGAGGACTTTGCCAATGGCTTTAAAATGCATGGAAAACTAATAATTGTATTCATGGAAATTTCTTTTAAGAAATAATCAGTGAAAAAAAATATATATAGCTTCTTATCCTACTGTGTAATACCCAGAAAGAATCAGAGTTTCTTGTAATGTCAAAGGTAGAACTCATGCAAATTTCCAATCTGGTGGGTTAATTGCTATTGCTATTAAGCACATTAGCTGAGAATAAAATAATTACAATAACAAAATTCAGACCATTTCAACAACTTTAAGTAATAATTCCAGAGATATACTCTGTTCATTAATGTGACTCTACATTTTTGCCTATTTGACTACAATCCATGAAAGGCAACTTCAATGGGATTACATTACTATTATTCCTACAGAGAACCTTCTATTACAATAGCTTGCCCATTTAAGACTGAATATCATTAAGAATACCCTAGGAGAATTCCACTGGGCTTTGAGGAACTCTCCTTTCATTCTGCATTGTATTTCTTTAATAAAAGAAAGCAGAAACATGGTGAAAACAGTCATTGTTCACAGTAAGTTAGGGAGAAATCAGTAATAATATTCCGTTTCTGCAGCGCTATAGTTTCTGCCAGTGTTTCCGAAAGCAACCATGAATGATTACAGCAAGACTTAGCTAAGGTAGCTAGCTGTGTGGATGATTGATAGGGCATTAATCAAAAGATGCATATCTGCCTCAGAATTTGTTCACAAGCTTTCTTCTAATAGCTGATTTCATGTTCACTGAGCTCTATGCCAGTTTGTCCAATTTATTTTTCAGTGTACAAGCCATTCATCAAAAACCACAATGATTTAACACCCCCCCCCCCTTTCTTTGGGTGAATGAGTATGACTAAATGTAACCACCTTATTCTATTCATTAAAGAAACAAAACCCAAAAGACCCCATTCCTCACTTCATGTATAATTACAATGTCAGGAAGACTTTGCATGAACCTCCACAGATCCTTCCTAAGTTCCCAAGTTCTGAACTATCCAACAGTCTCAGAAGGGGACCCAAAAGGTTTGATATTTCTAATTCTGAGAAGCATGAGATTTAGGGGTTGAAGAAGTTAGGACCTGACCAGGAATCAAGGCCACTAAAGAAAACAGTTCATGAGGGAGAAAATGCCCTTGGTTTTTGTACATAAGCAATTCACAAATATTAATAAACAGACAGGGCAGGCATGTATTTTTTAAAGTAAAGGATATAAGACAAATTGAGGCTCAGCATTCCGTAGCTGTTCCTTAGGGCTACAATCGTCCCTGTCTTCAGGGTGCCCAAGCTGGAGTTGGGAAGCTTTACCATACCCGGAGGCTGCTATTCCTCTGGTAAAACCAAGTGACAGAAACAGACATGCTCTGAAATCCACATCAACTATTAGACTCCAAGAGTTTATGAGGGAGCACAGAATGAGCCTTTGGTGTTCAACTCTCATGGTTCATCCGTAAAGACCCAGCAACAGAAGCACTGTTTTTCACATGCGAAGAACCTGGAGCACAGAGCAGTACCAGGATCCCTGTGTTAGCCCAGAAGAGCAGGCTCTGCCCTGCTCTGCCACTGGATCCTGCAAGGCACTGCAAATGGGGCCAGGGCGCTGCTCACCTCTAGATTACAAAGCCTGTTCAGAATTCAGTGGTAGAAGTATAAAGTTCTAGCCGGGCGTCGTGGCGCACGCTTGTAATCCCAGCATTCGGGAGGCTGAGACCGGAGGATCCGGGTTCGCGGCCAGCCTCAGCTACCTAGTGAGGCACTCCACAACTTAGTGAAACTCGGTTTCAAAAATAAAGAATAAAAAATAGGGCTGGGGGAGTAGCTCGGAGGTAGAATGCCCCTGAGTTCAATCCCCAGTACCGCAAAAAAAAAAAAAAAAAAAAAAAAAAAAAAAGAAGTATAAAGTTCTGCCACAGTATTGGTTAATGGATCAGGAGTCTCAACACTATCTGCCATGGACTAAGTTTTCTAAGGAAGAAGCAGAAGACAAACAGACCACAATTGGGCAAAGCACATGGGATGGCAAGGACAAGAGACAGGATGCCCTTTCTATTAAATGATGACTCCCATGTGCACCCTCAACCCTTTCGAGTGAGAAAAAATGTTAATTCAAAAACCTGCTGAACACTTCCAGTGATCAGGAGGGTAAAGGAACCCAAGCCAGTGCCTCTTCAGCTCGAATCTTAGTGGGGAGAGCCACAGCAGAGGGGAGTCTTACCCCAGGAACTCCTGCCTTTTGGCACAGTAGCATATTAGCTTTCTGCAGGCAACTCTTTGCTTCAAACAACTCAGGATAGCTGCTTGCTTTTTGTCATTTGGGTTCCATCTCATATTTCACCTACTCAGAAAGGCTCTGCACCAATGCCCCATTGGCATCTCCCTGCTCTATCGCTATCTACTTTTGAAGGATTCTATTCCCATGGAAGCGCACAGCTCTCTTTCTAATAGTATCCTCTCTCTCCTTAGAAGGTTAGGTTCAAGTGAGCTGGGCACTGGTGCCTGGCACATAGTAGGCACTCAATATTGAGTCCAAATGACTGAATCTGTTCCTCAGTGCATTCATTTCCTGTGCTGCTGCAACAAATGGCCTCAATTTAGAGGCTTAAAACAGCACCCATGGTTTATCGTCGGGTTCTAAAAATCAGTGGTCGGCACACTTGCTGTTCCAGGAGTTCTGGGCCCCTGACCTCTTCCACCTGCTCTAGGGGATGCCAATGTCCCTTGACTCAGAGCTCTGCTTCTCTCTGATTCTTTCTTCCAACTAAGTCTGACCCTCCTGCCTCCCTCTTACGAGGATCCCTTTTAGCATGTAAGGTAACGCATCCCCAGGTTCTAGGGATGAGGAGATAAACATTTTCAGGAGTTGTTATTCTGCCTACCTCACTTAGAATAGTCACCTAAACACCAAGAAACCTTCCCCTGAAAACTACAATTAGTGACATGTCTGCAAAATAGTATTACATCATCAAAGGCAGCATCTAAATTTCTTCTTCCTATAGCATTTTAGCATCTCAGCAGACACTGCAGAGTACCAAGATCAGAATTTAAAAGGGTGAAATCTACCTTCAGAGGCCCTGGAAAAAATCTTTCAAAATAGCTTTATGTATTCATTCCACAATTTCTTATAAAAATAAAGCATATCGCTGAAGTTTTTCATAACTCTTTCAAGATATAATCTATAGTTTCCATCTCAGTACCTGAGTGTCACCACCTCAAGACCTTACACATTTCTGCTCACCTATTCTTTTCTATGATGAGAGATAAATTTTATGTTTTGATTTTGAATTTTAAATTTCTTTAAAATTTTTTTTTTGTAGCTTTCACTTCTTTCCTAAAAAACTACACGAAAGATGAGGTCATTTAAGAAAAAAAAATGACACTTATAAAAATGCAATAGAATCTCTGTTTAGTCAATAAGATCAGTAGGAAGAAAGTATTAGATGGCCCAGATCTTCCCAAGCAGTGTGCTAACAGAATCCAAGTCCTCCTTACATAATGTCAACAAAGGAAGGGTAATGGAGGAAATGACAAGTGCAAGGACATGAAACTGAGGAAGTAGCTAGCCCTGGAGGAGCTGCAGAGAGCATTTGCAGAGATTCTAGAGAAGTTTAGAGACTAGTGTTCCATGAGACATACTTTGAGGAACAATTTTATAAAGCAATAGAATAAATTAAATGTTAATTTATCCTTTATTTTGCCAAAGTGTAGAGAAGGAGACAAAAAATGTGGATTTCAGATTGCTGACTAATTAAGAAAGACTTACAATAACGAGGTTGTTTGTCTAAAGAGGCATTCCACTGGATGTGGTGACTAAGATGGAGAATTCTGGACTTATCAGCTCACCATCAGTTTCATCTTTACAATCAGATCTGAACTGAGTTCAATGGGATCAATAGCCCACTGTCTGAGTGAGAAACTATTCTTCTGTTTTCCAAAGTTTTAAGAATCTCAAAGTCTGAGTCTTTAAGAAAATTCTGAGATAAATTTATTCTTTATCAAAAATCAGACGTCTAAGGTTTTATCATTATGCTTACAAAGTGTGATCAAGTTTTTCAGACTAGGGATGGGAGTGTAGCTTGGTGGTAGAACATGTGTTTAAACACGTGTTTAGCATGTATGAGGCTTGGTTTTAATCCCTAGCATATCTACTGGCCATCATAATTTTTTTTTATGCCTTGACTGATAAATTTTGTTCAGGTTTGAATTTTTAAAACATCCTTAGAAGAAGCCCTTTTTATTGCATTAGAATATATTACTTTAGGTCAGGATATTTGAGATTAGAAAAGGTATGCCACAGTGAAATCAATTGTCTAAAGGCAAAGGAATCCAACAGTGCTACTTGTCTTGGGTATCTCAACTCTCCTAATTAGAATGTTCCCAGCACTAGTACTAGAAGTAGAGCCAGGCAGCCTTGAGATAACAAAAGGGCACCAAAAACTGAAAAACTGACTTCAAGAAGAGAGAGAAGAGGGAGAGATCATTCTAATCAAATCCAAACTTCCTGACCACTTCGTGGCTGTTGTACTAATGAGGTCCTCCACTTCTTGGTTACAGCTGTGGAATTTACTATACAACAACTGCCATTCAAAAAACCAATTCTTTCCAGGTTTGCAGAGAATGGGCCAACAGCTGTCATTACTTGTATGTGTGTAGGTACAGGCATACACAGGCACTCATGTGCTTCCATTTGGAAGGAACAAATAAAGCTTCCACTTCCAGCCATAAAAATTCCCAGGGCAAGTTTATTGGAAAATCCTGCCAGCCTCAGATGTAAAGTGCACACAAATCAAGACCTACACGCTCACAAAAGGAGAAGTATCCCAACATTTAAGTTTAGGCATACATGCTCTGAATAGCTTTGGAGAAAAATGCATTTAGGCTTTATATTTAAAAAGTGTTATAAAAAAACTAAGAAGCTACTTTCATTAAATAGCCAAATTGGTAAAACCCCATGAACACTCTCTAGTGAGATCTAGCTCAGAGCATCCAAATCATGTAATTAGTCAGCCATGTAGATATGGTTAGAAGAATCATGTTAATATAAGCACCATCGATTTCTCAATTATAAATAGCACTTTCCACCATCATTGTAGCCATGCCTTCCATTTATGGGTTTCTAAAAGAGAAGAAAGTATGACCTAGTTAACAAAAAGAGGTAGACCCGCCAGGTCGAGTTTGTGGCTCAGCCACAAAAGTGGTTGAGTGCCTCTGATTCAGCTCACCAACCTCTCTGAGCATCCTCCTCCATAAAATTAAGCAGCCTCACAAAAGAGGCTCCAAGGTTTCCCACTGATCTTGGATCACTGGTCATAGACACTGTGGCATAACCTGACCCTGCCTGTGCCACCAACTTCATGCTGAACTGTCCTCTGGTGCCTTGGTCTGTTGCTAGTCCCTCAAATACTCTACTGAATCCATCCCAGGTCTACATCGGCCTACTTTTCCTAGAAAATTGCAGAAAGCTCTTCCTAAGGTGGTTCCTCTAGCTCCTCTAGGTCTCAACCTCCTGGCCAGCTCACCTGAATTAGACCCTCTGTACTATTCTTTCTTAATACCTAGGTCATTTCCTCTACAGTACTGACAGAATCCTTACAAGTTCATTTGTTTCTGCTTAGAGGCTTCTCCTTGCCCAAGTTTCTTGAAGGGTCCTGTTTCACTCACTTTTATAGCCCTCATGCCCAGTAGAGGAGTAACATAGACTTAAGCTCAGCTAAATACCTGGGGAATAAATAACTGGAAGAAAACAAAAAATTTTTTGATGATATTAATTATTTTTACTGATGGGGGAAGAAAGTCATCTTGTAATTTTAATTTTCTTTTAGTGGATTCATAGTTTTATTTACAATCTCATCAAATATATATGGGGAAGTTTTACTAAATACTACTAAGTATAATAAAAAATGTTGAAAATTATTATCAGTACTTTCAAAGCCGGGCGTGGTGGCGCACGCTTGTAATCCCAGCATTTGGGTCATCTATACATGAATGTATAAATATGAAATGAATATTTAATAAGTACTTGAAGGACATTACTGCCACTTGAAATAAAAATCTGTGACTCAATAAAGTAATGTCACTAGATCATTAATTGACTGGAATATTTTGATATACAGGAAACTTGTTTAAATCAATCTGAGAATGCCTCTGATTTCTTCCTTATTTTGAAGATACTGGTAAGTTGGCCTTGCATTCATCTATTTGCAAAGTTTCTCAATTTATTTTTGTGTTGTTTCCCCAGCATTTTAGCAACCATGGAGTCAAGGAGCTTTGGAGGCCAAACTGGTTCCGACCTCCCATCAGGTGATAGCAATGGAGCTGCCAGACACACCTTACTCCAAGGTTCAACTGTCAAAGGCTGATGACACACTAAACCTGAAACATACCAGCTCTGTGGTCCTTGGGCTGAGTCATCAGTGTTGGCAACAGAAGAACCTGCACTGACTTGTGAAGGTATAAATCTTGGCACCCAACTTGGAGGGAGATGTGGAAGAGGAAAATGTCACATCATTTTCATTCAGAATCTCTCCTGACCATGGCAGCCCTCAAACTACCAATGACAGGAAAATATCTTCATTTTAGCTGTTAAACTGAAAGTGAGAAAGCTATACCTGGTGGGTTAGAAATCAGTGGGCTTTTCATTTATCCAATCCATTTATGTTTGCCAAAAGACTATAGGGAGATGACAGCCATTTGAAATACCTTCTCTTTCAATAGTGGTTCAATATCTAGGAGAAGCTACTAGGAAGGGGAAAGTATTTTTAATTTAATGTCAGTAATTGGCTATTTATAACATTAGCCTTAACTGTATGGGGAAGGAGTACAGGGCATATATGATAAGGTGAGTCATCCAATCTTAGATAAAAGCCTCCAGGGTGATGGAGAACTTACAACTTCTTGAGATATAAAATATTTCACTCTATACGCTCCCATGTGTATGGGAATTATTTTGAGTTATATTAGCTATGAGATAAAAAGGACTTATGATGTACACCTGGACAATATGTTTGAAAAGGTCTGACATAACCAAATACTGTATTTTATTATATCAATAGGTTTGTAAATATTTCTTTTATGTGGTATTTTAGAGCTATCTGAATTATTAAGTAAATATGTTTTAAAAATACAAAAATGATAAAGAAACTAAAGATAGACATTTGCCTTTTTAAGTCTTTATTTTATATCCATCCCTTTTTTTTTTTTTTTGGCGGTACTGGGGATTGAACTCAGAGGCATTCTACCTCCGAGCTACACCCCCAGCCCTATTTTTTTATTCTTTATTTTGAAACAGGATCTCACTAAGTTGCGGAGTGCCTCACTAGGTAGCTGAGGCTGGCCACGAACCCGGATCCTCTGGTCTCAGCCTCCCGAATGCTGGGATTACAAGCGTGTGCCACCACGCCCGGCTCATCCCTTTTATTTCCATCTCTACAAATCAACCTATGGGCAAGTAAAAAAGCATTCATATAGACTACAAATTTTGGAAGACCAGAATTATTTATCTACCATATAGCTACCTTTAATAAAAATGGTAACTGACATTCTAGTTATTCATAAAAAAGCTTCTTAATTTGTTCATCCAAGAACTATTATCAGGGCTAGGTATGGTGTCAGACTCCTGTAATCCCAGTACTTGGGAGGCTGAGACAGGAGAATTGCAGATGTGAGGCCAGCCTCAGGAACTTAGTGAGACTCTCAGCAACCTATCAAGACCCTGTTTCAAAATAAAAAAATAAAAAGGGTTGGGGTAGGCGGGGGGAGGGGGGGACCTGGAGGTAGAATGTCCCTGGGTTCAATCCCCAGTACCAATCAACCAACTAACCAACAAACAAGCAAACAAACACTATTGTCAATGTGAGACAACACAGGCATTGAAGGAGTAAAACAAGCGTCTTCTAGTGTTATATTCTACTGGAGGGACATGTAGCAAATAACTAAATGAGCAATTAAATACAGAAATTCCAAATAATGATAAACACTATTATCAGACTCTTTAATACTAACATTTGAACTGGGGCACAAATGTGAAGGAGATAGCTATGTTATTCTTTAGAAATCTAAATGACTATCTTTAAACATTTATTAATATCTTTAAAAACTCAAACACCATCGTTTTCCTATGCAATACCAACACAGTAGCAAATTAACTATTAGAAATCATGTAAGCCGGGCGTGGTGGCACAGGCTTGTAATCCCACTACTTGGGAGGCTGAGACAGTAGGGTCACAGGTTCACTGCCAGCCTCAGTAACTTAGTGAGACTCTGTTTCAAAATAAAAACATAGGGCTGGGGGTGTAGCTCAGAGGTAGAATGCCCGAGTTCAATCCCTAGTATCATACACACAAAAAGAAATCACATAAAGTGAAAGTCAAATGTGTTTGAGGTAAATGAACAGGCAGGGGACTGGAATGCAGGTGCTGATACTCACCAGGCACAGGACTTTGGCCAACTCACCTTGCAAAGACCCACTGTGCTTGTGTGTAAACCAAGAATAATATTCCTTGCTTTCCAAAACGGCTGTGCAATGAAAGCAGCTGATCGTGTTTTGTGCGTACCCTGTGACTTGGTGCATTGCCTACAGCAAATGCACCCACCGACCACTTTCCTTTTCATGCCATGCACTGGTCCTGCCACTAACTGATGATAGCTGAAGCTGGTTTTTAGGTCTCAACAAATGAAACTCAGAACAGGGAAAAGCAAAGCTCTACTACTTCTTTAGCTAAGAGACTGGCAAGTGCTGGTGTATTTGACAATAAAAAACTATAATCATTATATTACATGGCAAGCACATCTCATCTTGGGTGATCTAGATTACTTCTATAGTATCCTAACATGCCTTGGATGTATAATTAGGGGCAGGTCATCTCCTATGAGAGAGAATATGCAATGCAGAGGCTTGAAGGCAAGAAAGAAAGTGAGTATAGGGGCCTTGGTCATCTGACTGTCACAGGCTTTCCTGGGACATGACGTTTTCTTCTTCCACCAAACAATAAAGGGATCAGTGTTAGAAGTAGAGGGTGAAATAATTATTCCAAGCCAAGATATTAATGATCTCTCAAGTATTAGAACTACCTTACTTGGGCAATGGTGAGAAGACCATGAAGATGCTGGGCTAAGAATAAATAACTATAGCACCATGCCCACTGTGGGCGTCCTTTAGGTGCTGTAAAAAAATCAAGATAGCTGGGCAGTGAGCAGAGGGGATAAAAATCAAAGACAAGGAAGAGATTGTTCACGGAGTGATTCTGTGTGAATACCATTTGTACAAATATCACCATGCACCACATTTCTACTTGGGTGCTGTGACTTCTAGTCAAGCTACATAATAATTGCATAATCTCAATAAACTGAGGTGCAGTCATTGGCAGTCTATGGCCCAAGGATATTTGCCAGGAGTGCAGGATTGGCCAGGTGTTGGAGAACAGAATACTTCCTCAGCGTCAGTGATACGGCACAGCCAGGACCATGGTAGCTCAGCTCCTGGAGGGAAGTTCCTGGGTCAGCTGTCTTGTGACTTCACTCACAGAAGGATCTTATCCCAGCACTGAAGAGCCACATCAGCTTTAATAAAAAGTGTCCCTTTCCTACGTACTGGGTGTCTTATTTACAGCTTACAAATGTGAAGACTAAACTTCAGAGCAGAAGGGTAAGTTTGGTTTGCATGGCTGGTTGGTGGCACAGCTGGAATCTGATTCCAAAGCCTATAGTGACTACAATGGTTGATCTTGAAAACATCCAGAAAATAACCTATGTACTGACTACTATCATGTAAGGAGAGTTATTTGCTTCATTATATGTTTCCACATTTTTTAACCATATGAAAAACAGAAAAAAGCAGCATAAAATGACATCACAGAAACATCAAGCATTATAATATTTACAGACTAACTTGCCGACCAAGGAGCATTGCTAACAATTGAACTAGAACAGAATCAAAATGGTAGTGAAGGACATTACAGAAAAACAGTGACATTCATTATTTCTAGTAAATATGGGCATGCCACTACTGTTAATTCCTTTTTTTTTTTTTTTCCTGGACTATCGAGGTTTCCCTAGTATATATACTCACCATGAAGACCTATCAATTAACAACAAATGTCCTTGCCCATCACAGAAACATGCAAACAAAACTTATTGCCCTCACTTATTAAAAGCAAAGTTAGCGAAAACAACCTTTACTCTGCACTTTTTTTTTTTTTTTTTTTTCGTTATTGGATTGAACTCACGGGCATTCTATCTCCAAGCTACGCCCCCAGCCCTATTTTTCACGTTGAAACAGGGTCTTACTAAGTTGCGGAGGGCCTCACTAAATAGCTGAGGCTGGCCACGAACCTGCGATCCTCCTGTCTCAGCCTCCCAAGTACTGGGATTACAAGAGTGCATCACCACGCCTGGCTACTCTGTACTTTTAAAGCAAGGAATCATCTGTGGTTAATAACACTATATTTTAAAAAGATTGCTAGTAATTGAATTCCTGAATTCTTGGTGAAAATTTTAGGTGAAATGGGTACTAATGTTTATAATCAGGATTACCATTTTATTCTGTCTCCATCATTTGTGAACTAGCTCACATTCAAATAAAAATGATGAGCTGACAAAAGCATCTAAAAAATCTTAATTTGTATTACTTTTATTCCCTATTTACTGATATAAGTTCAAGTTGATCATTAGTAATGAGAAATATTTTATAGTAATCATGTTTACATTCCTTACCTGCGTCTAAGGAAGTGTTAAAATGTTTTTGTTCTATAGAGGAGTTAAGATGTTTTAAATTAAGCTGAAAATATAGAACAGGAAATACTATTTTGCCAGATTCCCTTTGATAACTGACCAGTGACCAGTGTGGACAAAATTGCCTGCATTTATTATCCATTATATTAAAAGTCCTGCTCTTAACTTTTTCTGTCTCTCTCCCAAAGACTCCATTCCCATAACAATTGCAAGACAAAACTTTTTCTATGACTGGCCTGTTTATTTTTGTTCCTGCCCATACACGTATCATACAATCACATAGGAAATCAGTTTCGTTTAGCAAAAGAAGCCCTGGATAAAAAGATTTTCCATATTCCTGTCTGTTTCTCAGAAGTGGATTTCATCAAAATTGATCAACTGCTATTCCTATATATGGGCTACTGGCTAATGTATGCAAAAAAACTTATTTTTGGCCCAATAACTGTCTTTGCAGTTCACTGTTGTGCTCTGGACCTGCAGTACAGGCCCAGCAGCATGCTGTTTTATGTTCCTCTTGGGCAGTTGGTACTGTACACGAATAGTACCAGTACATCCACGGGCTGACATGTCATTATAAAAACACATGATGGATTCAGTAAAATACATACCTGATTGCACTTGCAGATAAGTGGCCATAGGAGCCACTTGCTGAAGAGCTGCTACGGGAATTATTGAGAATCGTGACCAAGGAGTTGGGAGATGTCCTTATCATGGTCTGAAGGTCAAAGCTATGATCAGATAGTGGAGATATAGACAGGGTACGTTTTCGGCTCGGCCTGGCTGACAGCCTGGGGCTGGGGAATCTGGTGCCTGTTATATAAACAAAACAGAACCTGATTACCTGCAGGTGGACTCTGTACCTGCTATTGATTGCTACTTGCCTGTGTGAGACAAGTGAAGGATAAGAAGCCAGCAACCTGTGGTGACAAGCACCTGCCCCTCCCCCCTTGTGATCTACTGGCTACAATTGAGGAAATCAGGGAGAAATATTTATCTTCCAGGGGCTTACCTCAGGGGAGCTCTGTTTATTAATGTGCAGGCAAAATGATAAATCGCTAAACAAAAGGGAGAGACTTTTATGTGTTATCCCTCTCATTTCTAGTGATTTATGAATCTGACGGCTGCTTAGATATTCCCATCATTAATTCACCACAAGCGACAAAGACAGTGGTTCCCACAGTAGCAACACACCACCCTCCCCAGCACAAACACACACCATTTTAAGGCAATGAGCCGAAGGAAAAAAATGAGTTAAAAGCATCCTAAAATTAAAACAAAAAAAAAAATCAGCTTACTTATGCCTTTCTTTCTCCCATGATTTCTGGAGTTATCTACTCCCTGGAATGCTTAACACACTACTAAGACAACTTATAAATGCATTACCCTAAATCTGTGGTTCTCAATTGGGGGGTGATTGCATACCCCAGGAGACATGTGACAACATCTGGAGACATTCTAGTTGTCACAACTGAGAGAGTGCCACTGGCAAATCTAGTGGCTAGAGGCCAGGGGTGCTGCTGAACATACCACAACGTAGAGGGCACCCCCACAAGAAAGATCATCTCGCTCAATAGTGGTGAAACTGAGCACTGCTGCCCTAAATTCCCCCAATTCTAAGAGCATAAATCCCAAGAAATGTTTAGAATCTTGGGATACTTTATAGATGTTTATAGATTTTTCCAAAGTGTGGAGGACAGAAACCCCTGCAAGCATGATAATGAGGTTCAATGTGCCTACAAGGCATGTTAATTCTTCTCTGGACCTTGCTTCTCTAATCAGAACTAACAGAGGATAATGCATTTATTAGAATCTTTAGCCTTCAAGAAGATTTCACTAGTAAAGTCTGGAGATGGAGGTGAGTGACTCAACTTAAACACATGGCAACTTATACAATGGTTTTTGCCCGAGGAGTTAAAAATTAAATGCACATTTTCCTTCAGGTTTGGTAGATATTAAGACCCAGATTTCAGAGCATACAGAAGACTGTGGCCCACAGGTTCATTATTACTGCCTTTGGGAAGGTCACATTTACATAAACAATCGCCAAAGTAAAATGCAATGGAAGAATGAAAACATGATCCCATTGGGTAAGAGGGCAAATCAAACATGAGCAGTTTTAAGTACAATCAGAAGGTTTCTACTATTTTACAGCATGGGTATGCCTACTTAGGGACATGGAGAAAACTTAAGTGGTAGGTAAACCTTTACAGAAATAGGTCCAGGCAGGTGGTCTCCATTAAATTCATTGGGAATACTTTTCTCAACAGAGATGGTTCCTGACACAAGATAACAATCCAACAAACTTTTCGAGAATTTAACAAATGGTATAGATGGCTATGAAAGGCTTTACAGTTAATACTATAACCACAAACTGGAACTTAGTAAGTTAATATCATCTGTGTATAAAACTGGAAAACCAATTTGAATGACAAATGTGGTACCTACTTAAATTTTTTTCAGGCACAGTTAAAATGAGATTGTTCATTTAGAATAGTTTCATTCCCAGCCTGATTTAGGGCATATAAGTACAAAATAGCAATCCCAACTATGTACACACTTTTTAGTATTTAAGTCAGCATCTTACTTTTATTACGGCATCTGCCTTAAACATAACTATTCTACATTTTCTCACTAGGAGAAGCTAATCCAACACAGAACACTTTAATAGGTTTAATGGAGAAATACATGCCACTTCCAAACAATTCCAAGGACAAAGAAGATTTATTGTCAACTCCCATGCAACTCTTGAGAACCCTTCTCAAGTAAGACTCAGAGTTAGAAGTAACATGACATGCTAGACAGAATTCTTCCCTGGAACAACTCTAAGTTTCAACTAACTAATTGGGAGTGATGCAAGGAAGGAGGTCATCTGATATTATAAAACACTAGCATCCTTATATCCCTTACACATCAAGCAAAGGCAGAGCCCAGGAGCCCAGCAAGACCTTTTCATCGTTTGCATGGAACCCTTCAGGTTACATATGGCTTTGGTGGAACATCTCTGTTTTCCTTCTCCAACACCAGTTCTTATTTAAGGTCGATTTTTGCCAATATAAATAGTGTGGATTTCAGGAGATCTCTCACCTCTAGAATGTTCCTTATAGGAATTACATCTTCTTGTATCTTTTAAGGTTCCTCTAATCCCAAGATGTACAATTAGAGCCATAAACAGATCTGCTTATTCTAACATGCAACATATAAATCCTCTAACTTCCATCTCACTGAACCCTCAATATGCTCACTCTTGGCACATCTAAAAGTCAAATGTGTGTTCATCTGAAACCAGTTTATTGTTGTGTCTGCTAATGAAAGAGTCTGAAGATCTGTAATGATGGATGCAGTAACCAGCTGGATCCCAGTTTGGGTCTGCCATTGCAGGTGGCGATGTAGGAATTTGAGATTAATTCTGTTGGATAAATGTCCTGTGACTTAAATTCCTATGTACTCATCATCCATCCTATGTTCTAACTGAATGCTATTTCAGTTCTCTTAGAGGGAAGGAATGTAGCATCTTAGTCCTTTCCAATCCTTTAATATGCTCTTCCTAACCCTCTAGCAACCAAGTGAAGGAAGAGAAAGTCAGTGCTGTATTTGGCGACAGTGATTCGGGATTTTGACTAAAGGGAGTTATTAGAACACATGGTAAACATTTTCAAGGCAGCTGAAAGAGAAGTAGGCCTTCCCTGATTAGGCTATTGCTTCTGAAAGAAGCAGATCACCCTTAATGTTCCAATGAAGATAGCTCCAATCTGGCTTTCCGTTAATTGTTTTGTTTCTCTATTCTAATAAAAGAATCTGACAAAGAAAAAGGAGGTATCTTTTTATGTGATGAATGATAGGACATCTAAATTCCTACTTAATGACAATCAATTTACCATATACTCTGGCAAATTAAAATTCCTTTAATTAGTTTTTACAAAGTAAAAGGGTAGCTTCATCCTTTATTTAGATAAAAAACGCCACTGCCTGACTAAACACATTCTCATCAAATAAGGAAAGTAATGTGGGCTGACCTTCTGAGGAGTCTCTCTTATTTTAATTCTTTATTTGCAGATTTTTAAATAACTGATTTGCATAATAACACTGATATTTTTTTCTCTCCCAACAACTGCTTATTGAAATGTGGTTATGATGAATTTGAAATGTAAGCTCTCTACTCTATGGAGCTAAACAACAAAACCCTGCAGAAGATGTTAACACATCTTTTACTTTGTGTGTGGTGACCGGCTGCCTGATAGAAACCAATGCAGACTTCAGTTCCCACGGCTACACCAAGGTAGCTCTGGGTGGTGAGCAGACCAAGGCTGTTGATTCCTATCCCTCTATGGACCTATCATCTCTCCTCAACCTGAGAACTGAATTTACCAGAGAGTTGACAAGTGCACACCTGACACAGAACAATCCAAACTGACTGTAGCTAGAAATGCATACGTTGATGGCTGACATTAAGAGAAACAAACAAATAAAACTCCAAGCATGTGGTCTACTAAAAGCTGTACTTTCACTTTTAAAAAGAGAGGCTTAGCTGAGCATGGTGGTGCACACTTGTAATCCCAGTACTTGGGAGGCTGAGACAGGAGGATTGCGGGGTCGTGGCCAGCCTCAGCTACTTACTGAGGCCCTTTTACAACTTAGTGAGACCCTGTCTCAAAATAAAGAATAAAAAATAGGGCCAGGGGTGTAGCTCTGAGGTAGAATGCTTCTGCATTTCACCTCTAGTATCGCAAAAAAAAGGAGAGGCTTGTGCAGATGTGTGGTACAAATGACACCTTAGGTGCACTTTTCAGGACCCTGCAAAAGGATATGTACTGGAGATGCGGGTATGTTTCTGGAGAGATGAGAACTTAGATGCTCTTTAGAGGCTCATCTGTGCCCCAAAGGGATCATATGCCTGCGTTCAGGGACTCCAAAATTCACACAAACATCAACAATCTCACTTTCTTCCACTGTGATGTCCTAAAAGTAGACCCTTCTGGTGTGTAATTTTTGGTTTCCTAGAAGCAACTATCCTGATCCTCCATGTGCTTACCAGCCACAGAAGGTCTTAGTGAAACAATTTTTTAATGTAAAGAAGATATACAGGGAAAAATGAAACAGTTAATGTAGAAAATATGAAACTAGATACAGGTCTTTATAAACTCTTCACTTAATCTGTAAACCATAAAATCCATAAAACCAAAGAATGACTAAGAAAAGTCCCTCTGTGAATCAAATCTGTTCCTTTATTTATTATCAAAATAATCAAGGCAGGGAAATTTATTGATTAGTCCTATTTATATAAAGCTACCAAACTAAAATGGCCTGCACCTGCCAGTTCACTGGTTTCCCCGGGCCAAACAGGGAGAATGAGGCTGGCCACATTTGTGGACACTCCCAAGAGGCCAAAGAACCAGAGCGTCTTCCCCTCCTCTGGATTGAAAAACTGGTCACCTAATCTTTGAATCTTCCTCTCCATTTAGTAAGTTAGCATTTGTCTCCCCTCTCCCTTCAGGGGTTCAGAAAACAGTTCTGTCACTTACTATCCATGGCATGAAGATATTCCATGTGGATGGCCCCCGTGCCGGCCGTGGCAGCAGAGGGGAGGATGTCGGCATAGGGGCTGCGCTGGCCGGCCAACAGGGCCATCTGGTGATAGTACTCTGCAGGGCTGACTCCAGCATGTGGGGCTGGAAGAGGACACAGAGAAGAAGGTCAGTGTGGTGACAGGCAGAAGACAGTCAACTAGACGCTTCCCTTGAGGCCTGCCAAGCGCTTTTGTCATGCATCCCTCACACGCAACGTATTTTATGGCTCATTACAGTAACGTTCCTTTAGCTCAAACTGTGGCTTCACCAATATTAGATTATCTTTTATTTGAAAATAAAACTGAAGTAATCAAGAAACTACATGACACAATGTTGCTTGTTACTCTAAAGAAATCAACAAGAATTCAAAATGATTAAAGCATGTTTAGTCATAAGACAGAGATATATTCTGAGAAATGTGTCATCAGGCAATTTTGTCATTGTGGGATCATCACAGAATGTACTTACACAAACTAAGATGGCAATGACATCACGGGACCTCTGGCGTACATGTGATCTGTTATTGACCAATATGTTGTTATACAGGGCATGGCCATGTTTGACTCCAAAAACAAAATAATTTATTGTACCAAATCACTGTATGTTCATATTTCTTAAAAAAGTAGACGACTCAGACAACTGTGATATCTCTCCAGACATACTTAAAATACTTCCCTAAGCTCCTGACAGGAGTGTCTGACTTAACACTAACATGAGGAGTCAAGGTTTACAAGAAGAAAAAAAGCAGCACATTTTTAATGACACACAACTGAATGATAAGCTGCAATTTCATGTTTCATAATTTAAAAGCTTTTTCTCTTTTTTTTCATTACAAAAATAAAAAATATATACCTATCAATCTGAGGCAATTTATGGGCAAGAGTCAGCTTTATAACAAGTGGGATAATAATCGGTTTCCACCTGCCAATTTATGTGCAAAAGCAGCAAGATATGCAGCAGTGCTGAGGGTGGCCTCCAGACTCATAAAATCTGGATTCACACCGGCTCCATCAGGTTGTTGTGAGCAAAAAGTGAAATCATGCATGTAAAGTACCTAGCACAAAGCATTTGATCAGTAAAAGTTAGTTGTACAACAATTATCTATAAACACCAGCATTCTAGCAACTGGACTATGGATGGTTTATATTTGTCTTCTTGTACTTTTTATGCATGATAGAAATATTTTTAAAAATTAGCCAGGTGTAGTGGCATATACTTGTAATCCCAGTATTTGGGAGGCTGAGACAGAAGGATCATAGGTTCAAGGCCAGCCTCAGCAACTTAGTGAGACTCTCAGCAACCTAATGAGACCCTGTTTCAAAACAAACAAACAAACAAACAAAACTAAAAAGGGAGGGGATGTAGCTCAGAGGTAGAAAGCCCCTGGGGTCAATTCTCAATATCATATACATATATATCTTAGAGTACAAGAGGGAAATATTAGAGACATTATTTGATTGGATATTAACCGGAGTCAAGAAGGCAGACCAACCAGTGGAAGGATATTTATTCATGCTCTTCATTGAATGCCATGGAGATCAGATGATAAGCATGGTTTCAATGGAGTAACTAAAGATACCACTTCCCCCGGCCTGATCAGATTTCTGCAAGCCAGGTCTAATTTCAGGTCCACTTTGAGTTGCCCCCTTCCCTTCTTCTGTCTGCTCTGCTTGGTCATTTTCACCAACTCCCAAGCACTCCATGGAAGTGATGCTCCATTTTTCCTATTGCCTAACCAAATCCAAAGCAAAAGAGCTAACTCATATTTGACTGTTTCACTATTTTGTTTTCTTTTAAAAATGTGAAGCTTGCTCAAATGGCAAAACTTACTCCTTGGGTACCTTACAAGTATATTCACTGCACTGAATCAGGAGAAAGCAAATGAGCCTGTAGCTGTTCCTGGAGGACAGCTATTCCTGGAAACACAGTGGAGTGGATGCCTCCTGCAAAACATTATGCAGCGTCCACTGAGCACAACCAGCTTCAGGAAGCAGTCGGCCTGGAGAACGTGGAAGAGGATCTATATTTCTATCTTTACCACATAACAATTTGATCCTTGAGAGCTAATCAAACACTGCTCGGTGAAATGAAGCACGTGGAATTTCTCTTTGCTCTGAAACAATCAGCAATGACTTGTGATCTGTTGCAAAGAACTCGTAACTGGCTATCTGCTATTAGTAAGGCTTATCTAATTCTGGATCATAATTCAGAGTCCAGCAATTATCAGCAGCAAATTTGCATATGTGTGCAAGAAATGGGAAATACTTTTCCTTAATCGGATGAATAGGTTATAAACTTGACAGTGGGGGAACACACAGCTCCAATTAAAAAGGGTCATGTGAAAAGTAAGTAATTGGGAGGCTAACAGAAGCAACAGGAATTTGATCACTGAGCCTAAAATGAGCATCAAATATTATAGAAGTAAAGTCCAATTTCATTTCTTTTCCCGTCCTTCTAGTTCTTGTTTTCATTTTGTGCACTCAAGGGTAGAAGTTACATGCAACAGGTCTGGATCATCATGTTTTCTAAGGCAGACCTTTCTACTCAAGATTGGGGTCACCTGGAAGGCTTTTAGAAATGCAGAATCTTAGGCCCCACCTGATGAAGAATCAGTCTTCTCAGGATCCCCAGGTGATTTTGTATGCACATGACAGTTTGTGAACCACTGCTCAAAGAGACATATCTGCATAAAGGACTGACATACAAAAGAGAAGAATGTTCACAAGGTTAAGAAAAATGCCGGTGACTTATGCACATGTGCAAATGGCTGCAGGGGCCAGTCTAACTTGTATGGAATGGCAGAAAAGAACGGTGGTTAAGAGCAAGGACTGGGCAGTCAGTAACATGTGGCTTTGAGTTCCACCTCTGCCAGTTACTAGCCATGGGAGGACCAGATTGCAAGTTACTTGAACCCTCTGCACATTGCTATCCTTACCTGAAAATGGAGGTAACAACACCACCCACATATAAGTGCTGTAACACTGAAATGAAATCATTCCTTTGAAGCATTTGGTAAGGTGTCTTGAACATGGGAAAACTACTAAATATTAGGTACTTTGTGCAAGGTCATAGGTGAGGTGCAGGGAGGAGGTGGCATGACCTGCAAAAGCAGAATCATCTGAAACTTACCATCTGTAGGGCTCAGTCCCCGGGCTGCCGAGATCATGGAGAGGGATGGGCTGCTGTGCAGGGAACGGATGTAATCCATGTAAGGGTTAATGTAGGGGTGCGGGGGGCTGAAGGGAGACTCAGAAGCTGCAGCAGGATTCCGATGTGGGGAGATCCTAATGAAGGGCAGGTCCGAATATGTTGGGCTACTAGATAAGGCAGAAGGCCTGGGTAGAGAGAGAAAAAAAGCAGACACAAGAGGTATGCATGAGACAAACATTTCCATAGGCAGAAGCTGTCTGTGAAAGAAAATAAGATTTTAAGTGAACCCAAGGTGTCTTGGGGAAAAAGTTTCAGACATATACATTTCCAATGCTCAGACCTTAAAATTGAGATTATATAATGCAGGTAGAATGCCACCATGCAATTATTTGGGCAAAGAAAAGTGACCTTTGAAGAATTTCATGGCACTCTGAATATAGGAAAATAAAGGTCAGCCTCTGGCTTCCTCTATGAGAAGAAATTCCAAACAATAAACAACTGATCTTAAAGTGGTTGCTACAATTATAATTTTCATTTGACCCAAACATTAATGACACCATTTAAAACTTATCTCGCACTATCATGGTTGTGCATGGGAAAAAAAGGGAGAAGGCAAACCCAAATCTATCTGGTCTGGAAGCATAGGCATGCCCAGAGCAAAGATGCGCATAAATGAGAGAAGAATAATGGCAAGCCTGTAAAAAAAAAATGAACTGGTTATTAGATATATGCATACAAGCAACTTCGGAGGGCCTCATACTGTTGAGTACAGCAGTGTTACAGATCTGGGATCCTGTGTTTTGGAGGGAATGTCTCTGTGAGGCAGCACTTAAGAATCAGCTTTATGCTTATGCCCATTTTTCATGTAGATTCTGATTAGTCATGGTTAGTGAGCAATTAGCAACTAAGTACTCCAGGAATTAGAAGGTCAGCAAAGAATGGGAATTGACCAAGCTCTTGCCTTGGTTGTAATGAGCTAAGATAGAATGCACGCTTCCAGCTAATGCAAATACATTCTAAAACACACCTTGCTACTACCAAATCCTGGTCTGGTCTTGGAGTCTGCCCTCTGGTCCCTGCTCTTTCACACTCCCCTGCCCTGGCCACCCCAGGACATCTATGTCTAGAATGGCCGGACTGTGTAGTCCTGTCGCACTGCCCTATTCCTTAACAGAAACCGTTTTATGTGGATAATCCAGTGAACTAGCTACGGCAGGTTAAACATGTGTTCTCTCCATTTCCTCGATCACAGAGGGTATAGCTATAAAAAAAAAAAAGAGAGAGAGAGAGAGAGCTCCTGATGAGACAAATCAACTGCGAATGGCAAGTTCCTCCCATGCCGCTGGCTTTAGGAGTGAAATGAAAGGGAGAGGGAGATGCATTTTCCTCTCGCAAAACAAAGCCACTGCAGGTCGGCTGGCCCCAGTGCCACCACCCTGTCCCCACAGAATCTTGGTAGAAACCAGCTCCACTAAGTGCACAGTGCAGGCACTGAAATAAATGAAGCTTGCAGAGCAGATAATACATTTTTTCTTCATAGAAAACAAAAGAAGTTGAAGTATAGTGTATGTGCTTGTGTTCCTTCCAGAGAGATGCAGCTGAAGACATAGGATCCCTGTTTGCAAACAAAATGGAAGGGACACGCCTTCCGACAGGAATGCAAAATAAGTGAGCTGTATGTTAATTACCCAAATGAAACAAACCATCTAGTAATCAAAGGCCATTCACTCCTAGTGAAAGTGTTTACTAAAGTACTCATTGAAGGGTCAGGTGTGAGACCCTCCACTTAGTGGGTGGGAGTCTAGCACTTGCTTGTGGCAGCTGGGTGACCTCAACCATGATGCCCACACTCTCCATGTACCTCACCATCCAGCAGGGAAGATATACATTCCCTGGGGGTCTTGGGAAGTTAATATACTTATGCCCAGAGCCTAGAACATAATGAATATTGAACATTTATACAAACACGCACGTGTGTCTAGATACATAGAAAAATCGCAGGTGGTACATATATATACAATGAACATGCACTCACACGCTAGGGGTGGCAAATACAGCATCCTATATAATTGCAGCTACAATGCTAGGACTTTTTTTTTTTTTTTTTTTTTTTGCGGTACTGGGGATTGAACTCAGGGGCGTTCTACCTCCAAGCTATACCCCCAGCCCTATTTTTTATTCTTTATTTTGAAACCGGGTCTCACTAAGTTGCGGGGTGTCTCACTAGGTAGCTGAGGCTGGCCATGAACCCAGATCCTCTGGTCTCAGCCTCCCAAATGCTGGGATTACAAGCGTGCGCCACCACGCCCGGCTGCTAGGACTTTTTAAAAGACTGTTTCTAGAGCACTTTAGATCCACAGCAAAATTGTGCTGCAGTACAGACATTTCCTACATCCCCTTCCCCCAGACAGGCATAGCTTTTGCCAGTATCACCAGCCCACTGATATCAATGAGTCAGAGCGCTACATTTTTTTTTTTTACGACTGATGAAAGAACACTGCGACACCATTATCAACCACAGTCCACAGTTTACATTAGCATTTACCACGGTTGTACACTCTGTAGGTCCAAAGAGATGTACAGACACGAATCCACCATTATAAAACTATACAATCATTTCACTGCCCTGTCAGTCCTGTTTCACCAATCCTTCCCTCCCTCACTCATCAGCTCCTAGAGACCACTGAGCTTTTAACTCTTGATAAATTTGCCCTTTCCAGACTGTCATATCGTTGGAGCCATACAGTATGTATGTAGCCTTTTCAGACTGGCTTCTTTCACTTAGTGATATGCATTTGTATCCTCCATGTCCTTTCATGTCTTAAAAGCTTATTTCCTCTTAGTATTGAACAATATTCTATTGTCTAGATGTACCATAAATGATTAATCTATTCACCAAGAAGGAAAACTTGGTTGCTTCCAGGTTTGGGCAATTAGGAATAAAGCTGCTATAAACTTCTATGTGCATATTCTTCTCAAAGCAAATCTAAATGTAGGCGTCTGCTTTGTCCCCCCCCCCCCATCCCTCCGAGCATGTTGGAAACAGCCAATAGCAGTCCCTTTTTTCTGACTGTAGACTTAGCAAACCAATGTCCAAGCGGCTTTTGGCTTCCTAGAAAAGTATCAGCTGGTGTTCCATTTTCCTTGCTGTTTAGTTTCTTACCAAAAGTTGGCAACATTAATTATTTCCACATCAGGCTCTTGTGAGTTGGGCTAGCATGAAGTTCACTAGTACTGACAAAAATGAGTTTCTAAGTCAACAACACTGAGCATTCAACCTTGAACTACAATAGCTCAAGCAGCCCCCTGACATGGATATAACTGTATATAAATTAGAGTCTTTCAATAAAGCTGCTTTTCACATTACCTAACCAGTTCACTTCCAAATTCTTGGCAGCTAGATCATTTGTCAGTCATTATGTTTTTACCTGTAAAGCAATCTGAGAGGGAAGGTTAAGCCTCTCAAATTGAACAGGCAGATGTGTGCTCACTGCTGTGTGCAGGAGCCCTTCAAGATTACGACCAAAAGAAAGGACGATGGAAGGAAGAGGAGAGGGACGTGTGCAGAGGACAGCCTCAAAATTTCCTATCTAAATGACACATTTAATTTTACAAACTATCATAAACTTGATCTGGCAAATATATGTCAAGCTTGTTAAAAAATCTTCACATAAGGAATAAAGTAGTACTCAGGAAAAATTATAGGTATCTCTGTCTTGGCTTCTATCTTTAGTAGATACACACAGGAATGGTACTGAATACTACTGTGGGCCTCCATCACTTGCTCTTTCTTTGTGGCTCTCCATCCTCTCTTGCTGGGACTGTATGTGCTCAATCACTAAGGCAGGCACAAATCAGGCAGAGGAAAAACCAAGCAACAAACAAACATTCTAGGAATAACATTAAAGCTTGGAGTTGGACTAAAAACAGACATTCCATGCTATTTATGCTGTAGCAAAAGATTACAGAAACACACCTGTGTCCTTCCAAACAAAATCATACAAAATACTGTCTGGGAATGGATTCCCAGACTGTAGAGAATTGTCTGGGCTGCCAGAACCTGGCTGAGAAGATGAAGTGTTACCCCACTTCCTCTGCATCTTGGCTCACGTACACAAGGGCCCAGCAGCCCCACACAGGGACAGCAGCCCTGATATTGTTTTTACCTATGTGTCTTTCCAAGGCTATGAAATCATAATGAGTAGTTGCCATTTTGTTTTTCAGTGCCCAAATAAAAAACAAAAACTCCCCTCAAACACAATAAATAATATGAAGTTATTTTTGTTTGTGACCATAATTTGACTTTAGGTTAATTTTTATAAGGTCATGAAAATATATTACAATAGGAAGAGCATGCTTATTAGAACATTTTAACAATGTACTATGATAAAATAAAAAAAACACCTATTGCAGGGAATAACTGGACTTCTTAGAATGAAGATAATATCTAATTCATTATTGCCTTTTCATCTATCTTATTGGGTTATGAAAATGGCAAGATTAAAATCACAATGTTTAATCACTTGCATTACCCATTATGAGAGCATTAAAAAGGTTTTATGTACAGATTACTAATTTGTTCTCACACTGCTTGGTACAGTTGTAATGTACATACATCCCTTGCTTCTGCACGTAAGTAGTCTGACTACTGGATGACTGAAATGTATTCATTTTATATATAACAAGTTTTTTATTTCATTATGCTTGTTATAGAGCAAGCAGACATTATTCTTCATATTCAAGCAGAAGCCTAACAGAGTCAAAGGAAATTTTCACATATAATGCATTTTCAACCAATTAATTAATTGTTCAATCAAAGTAGAGGTTTAGTAAACCAAAATCGATACTAAAATTTTTGCTTTCCATATAGTAGAGGATACAAAGAGCTAAACTATCATATATGGTCACAAGTTTGCACAGTCCTATACTTCAAGCTTTCAGATAACCACTGTCCCAGAATCATCAGGTGGCCCTGGAACAGAGATGATGTTATAGACATAAAACATTCCCTAAAGAGCTCATTTGTTAATGTTTGGAGCTGATGTAATTGAGTCATGAGGGTTGTAATCCCAGAAGAGGATAAATCCATTGTGATGGTTTTACCTGAGTGGTACCTGGGAGGCCAGGAGGGTGTGGCTGCAGGAGGGGAGTTCCCAGGAGTGCGGCCTTGGATATTAAATAAATGGTCCCTCCTCCCCTGCTCTCTCTTCTGGCCTCTGTGACGGAAAGAGCACAGCCCATGTGCTCTCCTCCAGCCCTCAGCCCACCTCCCAACGCCATGCCCCGAGATCCTCAGTCCCCAATCTCACCACACATGAACTGAGCCCAAAACTGTAAGAAAATAAGTCTTCTTTCCTCTAAGTTATGTGGTCAAATATTTAGATCATGGCTACAAGAATGCCGAAGGATACAGATGGCTATGGTGGTGACTCTCCATTTGGCACTCCTTCATCCACAGCCTGAGGAAGCCCAGGGGGCTGGTCTGTAAGGGTCTGAATCCATTGGCTCACTTCCCGTGGGTATCCACTAATGGGACATGCTGGCAGGAGTTGAAGGTGGGGAAGAGGCCAAGGTATTTTCCCCCTCCTTTCCGCCCTCCAGCTAAGGCTCTGCAGTGCTCTTCTCCCCACAGCCACTGCTCCTGGTGGGCAGCAGCCTCTCTTCTGCAACTCCCGCCCTCAGGGACTCACTTTCCCTTCCCAACTCCACTAGTCCTGGGGACACTGCCATCGCTTGCTTATGCCCTCACCCTGCCCTATCCCCATCCCTCTAAACCACCAGGGCCCGAACTGAAAAAATGGATCCCTTCCCAACCCACGTCCAAGAGACAGTTTCCAAGACTATTTAACTTGTACCTTTTACAAATTTAGCTTTTTGAATGTCAGTTTTTAAAAAACATGTGTATAAAAACACAGATGAATGTTTCAATGATATCTTCATTGGATATACATTTTATTGAATTCCTTTTACTACAAATCCACTATGATTTTAGCACTTGGAGAGACTTCAAGAAACATAATAAATAGTTACACAGTGACTTCTCTCAAAGAGTTTATATTCAAAGGAGGGCCACACAAATGAGGAGTTGGAAGTGAATTTGATCTAGTGGGTGACAGAGCTGAAAGGCACTAACAGGAGGTTCCCAGGATACATCCTGGTCATGAAATACATGGAAAATGAGCCAGCACTAAAGGCAGATAGGATCCAAACAGAAGTCCCCACTGAAGGTCAGGGTTGGAATATTATTTATTGTATACATAATACTAAGATGCTGAATATTTGCTTAAATTAAGAATTTAGAAGCTGTGGTGGATTTACTCAAAATAGAAAAAAGAATATTTATTTTATTGGTGAAACATCACTTCAAAAGACATTTTGAGAACAATTTTATTTTTACTAATTATGTCTGAGTATAAAAGAAGTTCATAGTTGGCTGTAGTGGTGCATACTTGTAATCTCAGTACTTGGAAGGCTGAAACAGGAGGATTGCTGGTTAGAGGCCAGCCTCAGCAACTTAGTGAGGCCCTTCGCAACTTAATGAGACCCTGTTTCAAAGTAAAACATAAAATAGGGCTGCGGGTATAACTCAGAGGTAGAATGCCCCTGGGTTTAATCCCCCCCCCCTCCAAAAAAAGTTCATAGGCTGAGGAAGGAAGATCACAGGTTCAAGGACAGCTTCAGCAACTTAGTGAGATTCTTAGCAACCTAGTAAGACTCTGTTTCAAAACAAAACATTAAAAGGAGGGCTGGGGTTGTAGCTTGGAGGTAGAATGTCCCTGGATTCATTCCTAGTACCCCCCCAAAAAATTCCTATATCCATACTATCCAACTCTAACCAATTTTAACATTTTAATATATTTACTTCTAGCATTTTTTTAGTCTTTAAGCACTTTGTACATATACTAATTAAGCTGTCTCCCTTAATATAAGTTTTTTTAATTATTTTTTAACAAACTTTTAAGAGATGTTTACTGCTATTAAAGATAGTCTAGTTGATGCCTTACTCTGAGTTCAAAGTAAACTATGTGGGGCTTCTTTCTGTATATTAACTTTGGGGGTGGGAGAAGCTACTGCTAAGCCAATCAAAGTAGCCTCCTGTGATGGAGAAACCAAGCAAATATTCAGGGTACAGGCTACTCAGGTCCTGACAACTGAAAAGATGTTATATAAGTACTGTCTTGCAAGAACAGTGCAATTATTTATTGCTAAAATTGATTTTATTCCTCCCAGAGGAGACAAACAAGAGCAATTTACAAACATTTTTACTGTAAATATCTCTACATTAAAGGATTAAAACTTCAAGGTCAAAGAATTAAAATAAAGTCATTTGATCAAATATAATGTGCAATGCACTGTTACTAAAAAGAGCCCTTAATGAACATACTATTGGTTCAAATAAGTACTAGGAGATAAACATTCACATCTCAGAGTGTATGTGGTTCTTTTCCCTGCCACAATTAACTCTCGTATAAAGAAAGCTCTCTACCACTTTGGAAATGAGTAGAACAGTGAATTCATACCTGATTCAAATGGTAGCTAACAAACAAATTTGTAAAGAAAACCAGTTTTGAGCTGGGCGTGGTGGTCCACGTTTGTAATCCCAGTACTTGGGAGGCTGAGACCGGAGGATCCGGGTTCTCGGCCAGATTCAGCTACTTAGTGAGGCCCTCTGCAACTTAGTGAGACCCTGTATCAAAATTAAAAAATTAAAAATAGGTTTGAGGGTGTAGCTTGGAGGTAGAATGCCCCTGGGTTCAATCCCCAGTACCACAAAAGAAAAAAAAATCAGTTTAGAATATTTTAGTTCCACAAGTGCAGATTATATTTAAAATTATTATATTAGTAGCTTTTACTCATGCAAATGGGAGTCCAAACAGTACATATAAAAGTATTGCTGTTTTTGCAATGTGTAATAAATAAAAATTATCTTTTTCCTCTTTCCTTAATTATTAGAAAGTTTGTAAAAAAAAACAAAATAAAATTTGTCATGTAATTTTTAGAACTGATTAATAACATAATTAATAATAAAATATTGTATATTTTATTAACTGTGCTATATACCATATAGAAATATAATTGGTATGAATATAATAACCAATTGTTAGACTAAATAATATGCTGCATTCATTTGTGTAAATTCCACAGACACCCTTTTGATGAGAAAACAGCTGCAGTCAGTTGTCTAGGAGTGAAGTTTGGATGCCCAGTTGTGATTCTCTCCTACCCCTGGACCTTACGGACTGAGGGATGGAGAACTACTCTCATGAGATGAATTCTGGCATATCTGATTGGGGCCTCTTTTCCACAGAGCTTCCCAAGTGGGCTGCATTAAATCGCACAGACACTGTCCTTTTTGCTCTTTCTCTGGAATAATTAAGTTCTTCCATCTGAAGAGCCATCTTTCTCTCCTTTGTGTTCTTTCTCTTTCTTCAGAGGGGCAGGCCAAGGTGCAGGCCAGTCCAGCCAGGATTAAGGGAGCAATGTGCTCTTTCCTTCTGACTCAGAGTTTCCTGCTCTACTTTTCCCTGTAGCTGGAGTAACAGTTGACTGCTTTTTTATACATCAGTTGCAAGATCTCAGACTTACATTTGAGTGTTGAGTAAACTAGATCTTTAAAAGTCCGTTTTGCTCTATGGCTGTTTATTTAAACCTAGATGAAAAGAAGCAGCACCATACTATTTACCAAGAATATAGATACATTCCCCCCTTATCTGCAAGGGACACATTTCGAGAACCCCAGTGAAGGCCTAAAACTACAGAGAGTATGGAGTCTTATATATACTGGTTTCTTCTATGCATATGCACCTATGATAAAGTTTAATTTGTAAATTAGGCGCAATAAAGGGTAAAGAATAACAACAATAAGGGATTAATAAAACAATTATAACAACACGCTATAATACAATTCATTTAAAACTTATGAACTGTTTACTTCTGATATTTCCCATTTAATATTTCTAAATCATGGAAATTGAAACCCTGGATAAGAGGGGACTATTGTATACAGAAAGCATGTAGCCCGTTACCTGACGCATGGAAGTACTCAGTAAACACTGGCCCCATGACCAACACCCTCATGGTGAGTGCTACTGCTGCTAGAAGTCTGGGCTGGTAAAGGTTAAAGGGGCTTGCTGTCATCATTGCCTTGTGTAATGGTGCACCTCTGGGAGCTCACAGAGCATGAACTGTTCTGGGGCCAGGGCAAGTCCAGCTCTATAGGAACGCCCGCATCTCACCTCTTCTCCCAACAAAACAAATACGAAGTGATTTGATTTGAACTTAGTAAAACTGATGTGCTTTATTTCCCAAAGTTTATTTATGAGCATGGTTATCCTATAATTTTAGTTCAGCAACTTCATTTTTACAAGGGAGGAAAAAAACAAAAAACCTTTCTTGGTAGAGATACAGAAAATAAAATTTCAAAGCTGGGTGTGGTGGCACATGCATGCAATACCAGTACTTAGGAGGCTGAGACAAGAGGATCCAGGTTCGTGGCCGGCCTCAGCTACTTAGTGAGGCTCTCTGCAACTTAGCAAGACCCTGTTTCAAAATAAAGAATAAAAAACAGGGCTGAAGATGTAGCTCGGAAGTAGAATGTCCCTGGGTTCCATCCCCAGTACCACAAAAAAAAAAATTCAACTAGGTTTGAGTTCTGTGACTTTCCTGCCAATTTCCCACTTATTCTATAGATCCTATTTTTCTGGAATTTGATGAATTGCCAATTGTATCTCAAAAGCCACACAAATAAGCAAAATAATATCCTTTCCAAAAGAAAATGCACATGAAAATAGAAAGATGTTCAAACACTGTTAGTGTGGAGAGAATGGCTCTTCAAATAACTAAGTATCTAAGATGAATCTAGTAAACCCCTGTGAAGCAGGACATTTATTTGAATTCTATCCATCATGACTTTCTTTTGTAGAAACTTTTCAGTTTGAGCCATCACACCCATCAATGGTAGAGAAAAATGACCCTAAAGTACATACAAGAAATTCGATTAAAACTGTTTATTAAAAAGAAACCAGCCAGTATGGTGGCACATGCCTGTAATCAAAGTATTTGGGAGGCTGAGATGGGAGGAGTGCAGGTTCAAGGCCAACCTCAATAACCTAGTGAGACCCTCAACAACCTAGCAAGACCCTCAACAACCTAGCAAGACCAGTGCCAAAAATAACAACAATAACCAGCCTGTGTTTCTATCATTTAACTTGGAAATTTAAACAATTTAAGGTAAATAGGTTTTATAAAAATCTGGGGAACGCCAAAGCCAGGATCTATTATTTCTGTGGGGACCCTCTCAGCAGGTGGCCTCAGTTGATGGGTGAAAATAATTAATTAGAAACATTAAGTTAGATTCCAACAAATTAATCCTTGCTTTGTGTTAAGTCTGGTTACAGGTGTTATAGAAGATACTTATACCAAGAACAGTTGCATCTGGAATTGTGAGCAAATTCTATATGAGGCTGCATCAAGAACCAGACAGAATCAATCTTTTGTCCTCAGTAGCCTGGCTCACTGAGCTTAGATATGTCTTCTAGTAGGTAGTGTATGAACTCCATGTTGTCATTATCCTCATCACTAGTAACTACCATCAAAACTTTTTTTTTTTTTTTTTTGGATTATCCCTTATGATCCTTGTAAGATATATCCAACTCCTACTTTCCTTCATTCTTTAAGTCATCTTTATTTTAAGTTAATGGTCCACCGAGGAACTATTATTAATTATCTCAATAGTTCTCCTCTAGAATAAAACCCATAAAGTATGTCAGGGCCTCTGGCTTAAGAGATGTGAAAAGGGTGGGCTTTGTTTTGCTTTGTCCTGTGGATTGATCCCAGGAGCATTCTACCTCTGAGCCAAACACCCAGCCCTATTTTATTTTTTATTTGGAAATAGGGTCTCTCTAAATTACTGAGGCTGGCCTCAAACCTGTGATCCTCCTGTCTCAGCCTCCCAAGAACTGAGATTACAGGTGGGTGCTACCGTGCCTGGTTTAGGTGGGGTCCTTTAGGTAGTAGGCTCTTTGGATTTAACTGGAAAGAGAACTTGTAGAATTCTGCTTATGAACTGAGACTTTATATCCTAGCTATACTTCTTGATATTCCAGAATCTTACCCTGTTGAAGGTGTCAACTTTTCAAAAATAAATTAAACATGGAAAAGGAAATCTATGGTACTGGAGAACAATTCCTCTATATTATTCAATAGAGAGGTATTAACCTCCACATAAGAAGGTAATTTCCTTAGCGGTCTTGTTATGGCTTCAGAGAACTTTGCAGAGGACAGAAAGCATCATAGCAGATTGAAAATGAGCCTGACTATGTGCCCAGGCACCTCAGAATCTGCTGTCACTCTGTCCACAGGGAAAGCAAGTCTTCAGACACCACAAGTGAGAAGACATTTAATGGACTGAAGATATCTAAATGATGTGCAGGAAGTGTTTGTTCATATTATTCTTGGAAAACCTGTGCACAGACAGGACCAGAGACAGTTTTTTGGGGCTTTGCTTTTTTCACCTACAAAAATGAGAGAATTTTAACTAAATGATCTCTATTCTACATACCACACTTAAAGTCCCTATTGGCCCTAAAATCCAATCATTTCTATGATTCAAACCATTTGTCCTTGTCTGCCATTGATGAGGTTGAACAATTAATGATTTAAGGTCCACAGCTTAAATAAACTCTTGTTTAAAATTTAGTGACATGGTACTTGAGTATTCTCCAAACAGCTGAGCATTCTACAAATGAGATCTCTCTTTTCCTCTCTCCACTCCTCAGGAACTGCTCTGCCATCACTGCAGCAACTGATGTCCTCTCCAGGCCACTCTGGTCTTCAGCTTTGATCTCATTCCCAGGAGAAATGATAGGGTCTGGCTCTATGCTGATTGGATTTGGATGGAGATTGATTCGAAGAAGTGGGACCACGTAGCCATGCAAAGGGTTCACTGCTGAGCCTCAAGCTTCAAGACCAAAGGAGCTTTTGCCAGTGAGTTCACAGCTATTAGATGTTTTTATATTAACAACATTTCTACTATCCAGGTTTGTGCATTTTATCTTTATTCTTTTAAATCCTGAAATTGCTTGGATAAGAGAGAGGGTTTATATATTATACACATACACATACAATCACACACATACACACACATTTCTAAGAGCAGCCTGAACTTTTAGGGGAAATTGAAGAGGCTTTGTGTCAAGTACAGCTAAATCCAGCCTTTCCATATCAAACCTCTGCTAGAAAATTACTGTGCAGATGATAAGGCAGAAAGATATAATAAAAAGTGACTCTACTCAATTTACACTGCAATATTGGTATGACTGAATATTTTTCATTCAGGGGCCTGATAAAATCGCTAAACTGTATTGCAGATAAATAAAGGAGGCTTCTGTCAAGAATAAACACCATTAATCATGAAGTCTTACCCTCTCAGAGCCTGTGGTATGCATCTGCACAAATACACCAGCACAACCAGTGCACAACACACACTCTCCTGCTCTCCTTTTTTATTCTGTTCCAAGCTGAACAAGTCTGAGATGTCCTCGTTTTTCATTTTCTAGGATTTAGGCAGCAAGAGTATTTTGAAAACATTCTCTTTGCATTTCAAGTTTGCAGTCCTGCAACTAGGTTCATTATTGTAATGTTTAGGAAAATGTGGCTAAGCTGTTAGGAGAAAAAAAACTTGACAATAATTTTGGTTTTTTTGCGTAATATGTATGTGTACATACACACATATAATATACATCCACCTATATTTCATCAATTCCAAAATGTTATCAACCCCCAAATTTGGTTTGTTTTAGGTGCTACTAAATAAGACAATATTTTCTTATTGCTTTCAATTTTTACTTGTTATTAAAAGGGGTCTTTTAGATTTATTCAGACATTGGTATTTCTATCCCTTACCACTCCAGTGCATGCACAAAAAAGGAATCACTTCCATGGACCTTATGCCCATATGTGAGAATACCAAGGTCAATCTCAATATCCTGCAAGAGGAAGGAGGGGAGTGGAGAGGGAGCCAGCCGGGGAAGCTCACCAAGTGCTGTGTGCATGTACGTCACCATCACTATGAGCTGTATTATGATGTGGGACTATCATGTACCAATAGAAGTATTTTTAAAAAGGAAATATAAACAGAATAATTTTATTAGGAGATACCTGAAACCTCCTCATGACTATTCCTTCACCAATAAACAACTGTAGAACTTTACAAATCATAAAATACATGCCAATGTCAGAGCTATTAAGAGGTAAAAACAAGAATATAAAACTTAACATGGGTGATTTAAATACAGAAATAGATATGTATTAGGCAATTCTGCCATTTGTCAAATACCTATGCCATGACAGACACTATGCTAAGTGCTATACACATGCTCCTTTGAATCCTTGATATAAAATAGGACTGATTACTGGAAGTAGGTTTGGATGAATTAAGTAATCTGACAGCAAATATCTGAACTGGCTTCAAACCTACTTTAAGCTTCAAAGTTTGTTTCTAAGCACACACGCACGTGCACGCGCGTGCGCGCGCGCACACACACACACACTATCCCAAGGTAAATACAAGTATATGTACATATGCTTCAATACACTTGTATTTTTAAATTACTGAAGCTTTCAGCAAAACAGGCTGGTATAGTTTTCCAGTTAGCTTTTTGTTTCAAAGGGAATCTATTTGAGTTGACATTCAAACTGAACAGGTAGTGCCATGATGGCTCTATGGTGGCTGAGTGACACTGAAGTGTCACTCAGAGAGTACAATGAGGGTAGTATGACCAGCATTTTGCAAGACTCTCCAACCAGATCTTCACAGCTCAAAGGGAAGGCACGGGGGCAAGCACGGGTGACAGAAACAGTATTCTCGTGGAATCCTCTGTGTGTGCCCATACGCAAGGACAAAGCAAAGAACAAATCTAAATATTCTCCATTCTGTAACCATGGGATGTTAAGAACTAGACAGGATCTGAAAGATCATCTAATCTAACTACATTTTTGTACACATGAAAACAAGGCCCACTGAGGTCAGGGCAAGATCCAGCTAACATGTGGCAGAGCTGAGAATGCAACCTGACTAAGGCACATGCTTATCATGAAAACAGCTGGTTCACAGGCTTTGAGGAGCATCAGAAGCCCTGTGAACCAGCTGTTCACATGTTTGAATACATCATGTTCGAATTTTCCGGGATTATACTTTGAAACCCAAGCATTATCATGGACTAATGCGAACACCATTATACTGTGTAGGGAGGGCATGTGCTCAGCCAAGTTGTAGCACAGCCTCGCTCATGAGAGACATCTCTCTGTGTCACACAGAAAGTTTTATAGCAGCTATGTTTCAGTTCACTGGGGGATCTGTTTTTCAGAGCCCAGCCCAAGCAGGAAATGTCTCTTCTAACCAAAACAGGCTTAGTTTCCATCTTCCTAATAAATTCTCCCTGTGTGAAGAACCTTTATTGCCAAAGGGAGCACTGGTAGAAAATCCCTCACTGAAAGAGTGCTCTGAGGATACCTAGCCATTTTGGGACCTCACAAAGATCAGATGTCAAGAGTCCAGTTCAAACCAGGTCTTGAAAGAAAAGAATATCCCAAAACCAAAACCATACCTGGACCACTGCTTGGGACTTCCCCTTCTCTTTAAAGAAGACCTTCCATGATAAACAGTTACTTATACTGTAAAACTTGTATCATCGACACTATTCAATCAGTTCTGACAAACTCTTTGGTCTACTTTTTGGAAGTCCCAAGTTAAAACTACTTCCAGGTACACTATCAATATATGCAGGCTCACAGTTAGGTACAATGTGTCTCACCTGCTTGTTTAATGTCAAGATTCTCATGCACACACATGCGCACATATATACATGTGTAAAAAGAGTTGAACAGACCCTTCAGGGAAATTTTCTCTTCAGAGAGCTGAATTTTGATTTGTATGACAGTGTTTTATCAACACACACAATCATGGTATAATGCATTAAAGAATTAAATATTATTAGACATTAAAAAACATAAGTTTGGGAAATGCATTTTGTATAAATGATGATGACATTATGATTTAGAGGTGTAAGTTTCTAAAATTTCATAAAAGTAAATTATGAGATGTCTTAGAAATACGAATTTAGCTCAAATGGAATGAATGGGCTCACTTCCCACCTCACTCAGACCACTTATGTTTTGAAATTGGACACAAGTATAATAATCTGAACTATCCTCCTTCGATGGCCTTCTTTACTCTCAAAAGAAACCAAATGACTTAGCAGCCTCCTCCACTGATTTTAAAGCTAGTAATGATTCAAGAGTAGCCGTGTTATTAAGCTGGAATGAAGCACTACTCTCCTTACTAATGAGGTTAAAAAATGTCTTTAGGTCCCCACATTAGGGGCACTTAGCAAGCACTCTGCTTGGCAAAGACCCAGGGCAGATGGAAGCCATGGACTAATCACACAGGCCAGAATCAAATGGACTGGAGGAATTAGGAGACTTGTGCTGGGAGGAATGTAATTCATGCAGAAAAGCCTTGTCAGAGCAGGGCCAGGGAACCTCGTGGGAAGAAAGCAAAATAAACAGTTCAACAAAGAAAACAAAGACAGCCAATCGCCTTTTCTAAAGCTTGAGTACACTGAGACTTCAGTGGGTGCCTACAACAAAGACCTCATCAAAGAACACCCTTGCAAAGCAAACAGACCAAGGAAGGAGGTTTCCTTGCATACACTAGGAGGAAGGGGGTGGACTCTGTTTTTCATTTTTTCCAAATTCAATTTCCACAACCTCTACAACTCCCTCCTCCCAACAAACAATCGATAATCTAAATAACTAAAAAGTCCTGTGTATGCCACCTGAGTTAAAAGATAGGGAAAGGTGGGAGAGGGTAACACAAAGTAAGTACAGTGCAGTGTACCTTCAAATGGTTCTTCAGACCACAGGAAGGCCTTTGGAAGCACAGGGACCACTGAAGTCAGATCCTTGCAACCTGATACCCACATTCCTGAGAGTGAAGAGCCACTCCTGAAATACTCAAGGGTGAGCTCACAAACAGTACATGACATCTTTAATGGTGTAACTTCTCAACTGGAGGGATTCCCTCCTTAGAGCTCAGAGCAGTTTTCTGCTGCAGGCTGCCTCTCTGCTTTCAGCCCAGACCCCACAGTTCCCCTATTTCCAGTGAAGTCTTGACTTAGGCTATTCTTCCCTCAATCCAATGACTACATGTATCACTACAGACTTGAAATAAAAAATTGGAGGTGCCTAGACTTTGTTCATTAAAACAAAGTTCAAAATACTTTAGGCTGAACTCCCCTCTTGACTACTTTCACTAAGATAGAAGACTGTGAATTCTTCGGTTGACTAGTTCCCAGGACAGGAGATTTCCACAGGGAAAATGGACTGATGTGAGTACAATGTGTATACATATGCAGTACCATAAGAAAGCAACACAAAATAACATAAAAACTTTAGATAAATATATCCAACATGCTAGGTCATATAACAATATAACAACATAGTTCTCATATTTATCTATTATATTCCTGGGAAATAAGATATGAAAAGTCAGAGTGTCTATTACCTTTGTTTTGATTTGTAATCAAAAAATTATTTCTCAAAGATTTCTCAGGTATGTATAATATCTTTGAAAACCATGCAGGCTAAGAACATGGTTGGAGATACCACTCTCCTGGAGAGGCACTGGAACTATCCGGGGCTGGGGAGTGGTCTCTCAGGTGCAACTAGAGGATGTTAAATAAAAATACAGGGGTGGTGGAATCGTGGAAGGGGCAAGTAACTTTTTTTCTGAAAAAGGGACAGTAAGCCAGTAAGTTTGGGAATGGATGCTTCAGAGGCTGTCTTAAACATGTAAATCATATTCAAGCAACATGGTTTGGTGATTTGTATTGCAAATGAGGTAATCATTTAACTGCTGGTGCTTTACCACCCTCAATACCCCCTCCCCATATGATAGGGATACTGTTCACTTATGGTGCATTTGGCAAGATCTGGAATACTATTCAAATGCATTTTGGTGGTTCTCATTTGGCATCTGACTCATCCCCAGGGAGAAAGAGATGCACACTGACCTTGTCAAGTCAAGCCTAGGGGAGATGGATTAAATGTGCTGAGCTAGCTGGGCATGGTGGCGCATGCTTGTAATCCCAGTACTTGGGAGGCTGAGACAGAAGGAGCTGGGTTCGCAGCCAGCCTCAGCTAGTTAGTGAGGCTCTCGGCAATTTAATGAGACCCTGTTTCAAAATAAAGAATACAAAATAGGGCTGGGGATATAGCTCGGAGGTAGAATGCCCCTGGGTTCTGTCCCCAGTTCCACAATAAATAAATAAATAAATAAATAAATAAATAAATAAATAAATAAATAAATAAATAAAATAAAAAATGTTTAAAAAGTACTGAGCTGACATAACTTACTCAAATGGAGAACTTACTACCTGGAGTGAGTGGGGCCATGGTGAGGATCAGGCTCCCTAGGAACAATTTACAGGTGCTGTCTAGCACCCAGGAACAGGTAAATCTTTAAAAGAATGGCAGAAAAGATAACAAGAGAATGCCTCCAACTGCAACTGTGCACACAATTCATTTTAGTATTCATTCCAATTTTCAGATTGGGGCTAAGCTTCTGTTCCCAAAACTGTCCTGAGGGGTAGCTTCTTGTTAGTGAATCTTTCAGCTCCATAAGAAAGTTTTAAGTATGTGTCACTTTTAAACTTGTCAGATGCTATATAATCCAGAATATTAGATGAAGGGATTTTATGCAGCCTTTAGGTTATAGACTTTTACTTTTTTCTTTACTGGAAATGCACCCCCATACCCTAAGGCAGTCCTGCCTAAAATTCTTTTCTCCCCCTTTGTGTGCAGAGAGAGACAGAGACAGTAGATCCAGCATTGTACTTGATCACTTGATGTTTTTCAAAATCAGAGTTATAAAAATTGATGCAATGTCAGCCATGTAGCTTGGTCAGCGTAGGAGATAAACAAGAGACCAATAAGCCATGTGATGTTCATTTGTACTGAACAGCAATGTAATGATACCCATTCCTATTCTGCTAGGCCTTTTACAAAGATCACCTCAAAACAAAAAATAACCAACTTTATTTTTCAAATTTATTTCAGAATAGTTATCTAATGAATGTTTTGCAAGAAACACCCCTCTCTTACTAAAGACTCAATGGATGAGTTTTTTTATACCACACTTCTCTCCTGGTATTTCCTTTCAATGTGCTTGAAACACCTCTTCTTTCATGGAAGAAGTAAAAATCTTGCAAATTTGTTACTTAGTATTCAAAAAGTTAGCAAGCAGTTCCTGGAAACCTATCTGCTAACATTTTAGTTTTTGATGGATGAATTTCCCTGGGGGCAGGGGTAGGGATGCAATAATAATAAGAATGAATGACAGGCAGCCCTGTGTCACGGGCCTTTGTTCCCCTGAGGAAAGGACTGAAATGAACTCAGCTTGCTGTGCTCCTGTAGGAAATGGCATGTCTTTGTTTAGTGAAAAGTGGGCTCTGTTACCTAGTGAAGGAGAGATGGCCACATAGGAAGAGCTGCAAAGGGCTTAGGTTTGGAGAGTATTCATCATATAAAACTCCCCACCAAGTGTCTTCCCATGGGGACAAATTCTGTTAAAGTTCCATTTGTTCAAATGCATATTTTGAAAAATAAATAATATGATGGCAGTAAATTTCTGTCTTCTTTGAAGCCAAGCTTAACATGAGTGGGAGCATTGTACTCAAAGAAAAAAGTCGGTTACAGTCCAGTACCTCCCAGGCCCCCGCAACAGGTTTGACAGCAGTCTATAGAGTCGGCAGCTTCCGGTTCAGTGAACGTGAATGCCGCAGTCAATATCTGCTCCTGGACTGTGCTGCTGAGTGCAGCACAAAGAACACAGGAATCTTATCCAAGACACTGGCGCTCAGAATCTCTGAATATGCACTATAATTAGGAACCGCTCCTCTGCAACTGAGGACCGAATTCAATATTTCAGCCATTAGAAATACAGCAAAACAAAAAGAAGTATTATGCCCTCTGCGTTCTTTTCTGAATGCAAGATAAAATTTATACTGGTTGATCTGGATTTATGCTGCCAGCTCATCAAATATTTAAAAGTTTAGGAGGTGAAACTCAACCACATGTTCAAAGGTACTTTGAGGGACTACATTGGAAGATGGTCTGAGAGAGTTCTTGAAAATTAGGCAGGCTTTAAGTTTTTTTTCTATCAAGAAAAACAAGGACTAAACAAGCACTAAACAATATGGCTGATTTTCTGTTTTGAACTGAGATGATATGCAAGAAAAACTTCAGGAATAGCAGTAGAATAGCCTAAAAGAACAAAATATGATGTGTGGTATAGGTTTAAAAAAAAAGAAGAAGAAGAAAAAATAAAGCAGAGAACAAGGCAGAAAGTGAAGCTGGATGGGGTGTTATTTTGGATCAAGGGCTGGCAAACTATCTTTTAGACTTCCCAGGTTATGTCCCCTTTGTCACACTTTACTCTGGCCTTGCATTGTTAAACTGTCACAGATAATAGAAAACAAAGGACATCACTGTATTCCAGTAAAACTTTATTTATAAAAACAGTCTATGGGGCAAATTTGGATGGTTGCTCACAGTAGAACTTTCTGGTAAGTAGACATCTGAGCAAGGAAACTATGAAGTAAGGGAGCAAGCCATGCATATCTGAAGGAAGAAGGTTCCAGGCAGATGGACATTGTGATCTGGTTCAACATTCTATTGGCTAAACGGCTATAATCACTAATCATATGTTTTAATAGTCTTCTCCAGTGTAATTAAGTGCTGTTCCACATTCCATGGTGTTGATGAATAACACTGTATGAAACCACACCCATAGCTGGATATGTAAATTTCCCAGTTTAGCATCATAAATTCTACAGCAGTAAACACGTCTATGTCTAGATTTTTTGGCTACAGACAGACACGTTTATTAGTTGAAAAGGCCTGAATGTGGCTTTATATGGCTCCGCTACACACTGCCATATTTTCTACCTTAGGAATTTGCTTAAGACAATGATGGCCAGTGACACCGGACACTTCCATCAGGTGTTGTTAGAACCTTTTGCTCACAGTAAGTATAAATTGGTGCTGCAAAGTGTGTGGTGTTCATTTTTGCAAGCAGAGCATGAAAGCCATGAGTAAGAGGTGTGCAGCTGGGTTAAAATAACGGTATCATCTACTCCTAAGCTGCATGAGTTCTCTGCGCCAAGGAGTCCATATCCCTAAAATGAGGCTAATCAGAATAGCTCTAACATGGAGTGGTTATAAGTATTATAGGAGATGATTATGGAAATTCCTTAAAATTGTGTCCAGCTGATAGTAAGTACTCAACATGAGTGGTGGTCATTATTATATACTTTTTCATGTGAATTATCTATTCATTTCTTTCTTCCCTTATCTTTGAAATCTTGGTATTCTCCTAAGATTGCTAGTTTCAATAACTATATTTCCACATGAAGGGCCTGGGAAGTGGCTGTAGATCAATGCACAATGGTACCCAGTCACAGAAGGTGACTACAAATCTCTATGACATTAGCTGACTTAATATCAGGGAAACAGTCTGGCAGTGGGGTGCATCTGCCATTGCAGCGGGCACTTTTCGCAAAACCCTGGCAATTGAGCTTTTGCTTTTGCACTTTTGAGTATGCTACCTTTGCTGGCATGAGGTCACATACTGACAAAAGTAAATGAACAAAAACAAAAGAAAAGTGACAGCAATAGCAGTGCCTCAACAATGATCCACTATCATCATTTAAAATAATACTTATTTAGGAGCAACTACATGTAAGGCATAAATCAGTTTCACAAATATAAAGAAATACAGTCTTTACCCTGAGAGATACAATTAAAATCTAGTTCTTTCTTCCTTCCCCTACCTTTTTCTCTCCCTCCCCCTCCTTTCTTCTTCCTTGTTTTGTGGTACTAGGGACTGAACCCAAGGGTACTCTACCTCTGAGCCATATCCTCAGCCCTATTCTACTTTTATTTTGAAACAGGGTCTCCACTGGCCTCAAACCTGTGATCCTTGTGCCTCATCCTCCAAAGTACTAGGATTATAGGCATGTGCCACCATGCCTGACTTCGTTTTCTTTTTTGGAGGAGGGTATTATTGTTAGCTAAAGTATTTGATACAATCTAATATGGCAGTATACTTTATCAGACTAAGTAATGTTTATGTGGGTGCACAAAAATTGGAAGATTAAAAAGAAAGACTTTCCTTTGTTAATTTTAAATCATGCTATCAAAATATTCCAAACTAGTTATGCCTCTAAATACAATTATAAGGTTCTGCTAATCTCCATATTTTACTGGAGGCTTTCCCTGAGAATGAAATGAATGAAATTTCTATTATGCATATGGGATCATTGTAAAGTTTTAAATAAGTTATTAGACTGACGGCTTCTTTTTGAATGAATATTATCTAAGCTCTCAACAATCACAGTACCAGCACAAGCAAGATACTGAATTGGTGGAGGGAGGAGACTCAGTAGCAGCTCTGGTCATCTACTTCCTATTTCTCTTTCCAAGCTTTTACCATAATGGTGTCTTTTCTTAGAGCTTTCTCTCTCTGGAAAGTAATGCGTGTATTCATTCTCCAAACTTGCAGCTCACCTCCCTGCTCTTATCCCTAAAAGGCAGTCTAATCATGCAGGCAGAGCTTTACTTATTTCCAGTGCACTCTATCTCACAGCTAATGTTAATGATCTTCAGTGTACTGAGTCCTTTCCTTCTGGCCCTGGAGGTGGACCACTTTTAGTGGGAAGAACACCTCTTGCATAGGTGGAATGATTTCTGTGAGTCAGACAACCTTGGAATGAGCCACACCAACTCAGCAAAAGGAAGTGGGTGCTCATGTCTCACAAGACAGAAAAGATAAAATGGGTTTTCTAAAGGAATTAGTAAAGAGGATGACGACATGCAGGGCCTTGGCGTGTGCCGGCTTGGGATGTGGCTTGAGTGCAGTACTGTTCACGTTCACTGCACGAGGCAAAAGCAGCTCTCTGCTCACCAGCAAGATCAGTGGGGTTGAATTACTGTAGTGGATTAGTAACTAAGGGCCCTGCTTTGGAAAATGAACCACAGATCTCAGTATGAAGCAAAAGGATAGTCTCAAATCCAATTCATATTGGTTCATGAATGAGAAAACCTTGGCTTGAAAAGGTTGGATGTAAAAGATTACTCCCCCCTCCCTGGAAAATCCATAATGAAGGCAATCAAATTGGAATTTAAAGTTACTTGATAATTTGGGTTTCTACAAATATACGATGCTGACTTTTTAAAATAAAGCAAGCTTGAGTTCTAACACTTTAAAAAATGTACATACTCAAAATGCAAGAAAAAAATTTTTTTTTATTTTTTTATTGTGGAAAGTAGGACTTGAAAATACAAGTGTATTCTGGGGGTAAAAGGATGTAAATGTCTATTGCCTAAATTTCCAAATTTTGTGTGCGTGTGTGTGTGTGTGTGTGTGTGTGTGTGTGTTTTACTGGGGTGGAACCCAGGGGTATTCTACCTCTGAGTCATACCCTTAGATTTTAAAAATGTGTAGTAATTTTTTTTAGAGGGCATCATCAATTCTCATAGAATTGGGAAGTGCCAGACCAGGTTTTGCAAGGGTATAGCCCTGCTGTAAAGAGTACAAGGCAGGAAATATAGAGAAGACCATGTAGAAATATACACATGAAATTACTGCCTCAACTCAAGGCTAAGTTCTATCATTAATGCTCCAAGTAATCTCAGCAATATAATAAAGTAGATTTTGATATTTTTTCTAAGGTGTTACATATTTTGCTTTATGGCTTAACATAGAATCTGTGGTCATAACAAAGGATTTGAGGAAAAAAGAGATACTCTGGTTGTCTATCAGACATAAGTCCTAGTGAACACAGAAGATAAGGGAAAATTCCCTATAACCCATGCTTAAGAAATTATTCAAATTAAATAAACACAATACAGAAATCATACATTTTATAAGGTCACCTTTATGTGATAACTCAGGGAGAGATGATACCCACATTATATGTCCTTTTTATATGTTCCAAATCAAAATTCATGATTTTGAGTTAAAGGAAATGCTAATAAATTGTAATATTATTACCAGTACCTCATTTGAATCAATTTGTTTCTATTCTCTTATCTACACCGCCTAACCATAAATCGTGGATAACACTGAGAGCGAGGAGGGTAAGCTAAATGCACTCCATTTAACAAATCTGGTTCTTTAACAGGAGCTGACGTATTTCCGTACATATTTATAAGGCTTAGTGGTTATTATTAGGCTGTAATTGCAGTTGTTCTAACACCTAATAAGCCATGGTTGGAAAAACAAAGGCAGGTTAATTTGTGATTTCCTCTACTCATTCAGAGGCAAATTAAGTGTCAAACAGCTAATACAGAACATATTTCATTTTATGAGATTTTAATTTAATTCTGCACCATATCGTTGATGCCTTAATATAGGGCGGTTTATCTAAAAAGAGGAGCAATTTATAAACCTCTTTCAATAGAATCTTTAATGATGGGATATGATAGCATAATTATTGCAGTGCCTGCCATCTTTCTAAACAGAGACCTGTCGGCATTTCCATCAACACAAATCCTTGTTTTTCAGAGACTTATAATTTATTTTCTAAAGTTGGCACCAGAAGAACAATTGTATGTACAAAATAATGAGAATAGCTCCAAATTTTATCTTCTTATAATTAAATATATTTACTCTAAGAGCTTAGTAAACTCCCTTGATCTTATATTCTATGAGATAATTATATAGCAAGCATTTTGGAATTCGAGTTCTAGATGAAATCATTTTATTTTTTCAAGTTACTATTTTACCCCACAACAAAGACTTGCTTCAAAGATTTTGGTAAACTCAGCCATATTTGCTAACATTATCCTCAACTTCCAAGGTGATAACAGGTGTCTACTTATTATGTCAAGAAGGTGCAAAAGCAACCAAAAGACTCATCACTGAGCTAGGCCAGAAACGAAAACCCCAGGGTTTACCCTGCCTCCCCATCACCTCACCTGCTAATTCTCAGCATTTGTTTAGAGCTCCATGATTCTCGAAATTTATGTGACCATTATGCACCAAACTCTCCCTGCAATTTGAAGAACTGGCTAAAGTAGATAGTTTCATTTCCATCTAATGAGACCAAAACATCAAGGAGAAAATGTTACTGTTCACAGTAAGAGTTAAGTGGCAAAGCAAAAAGGGGAATTCAAACCCTCTGATTGCTCATCCAAAATCTCACAGTGGACCACCTGACTGTCCACTGAGCTCCCTTTGCAAAGTGCCCAAGTGCTGAGCACTGACCACAAAACTAGTAGGGGACAGTAATGCTCACAATAAATTACCAAGCAAAAGAAAATAACTATAGTAACAGTAAAGGCGAGGTGCTGTACAATAATAGTCTCTGTGATTGCCGGTGAAGGTAGCGTTTGAGTTAGGTTCTGAGGATGAGTATTAGTAGGAGCTCACCAGGCAGAAAGGGAGGTCCATTGAGGGCAATGTGGAAAGAATGTCATATTAACAGTGGAATGAAGGTGTGACTTGCCACAAATTCCTGAAGCCCACTTCACAAGCTCACTGTCCACTTAGGGCCCTGTTGGGACAAGTCAAAGTCGAGTAGTCTCTGGAGGCCACAGACCCACAGGCTCCCCCTGCTCTGAACCCACAGCAATGAGATTCCCTCCAGAACTGTAACATCTTTGAATCTATGAATCAAGCGCGCGTGTGTGTGTGTTACTGGAGATTGAGCCCAGGGGCAGTTTGAGCTGCACCCCAGCCCCATTTTATTCTTTATTTTGAAACAGGGTCTCATTAAGTTGGGGAGGGCCTCACTATTTTGCTGAGGCTGGCTGCGAACCTGTGATCTTCTTGTCTCAGCCATCCCAAGTCTTTATGAATCTTTGATAATTATACATGTAGGCTGCTAGAGAGCAATTTAGTCAATTGCTGTGAAAGTATCTTAAAAGCTTGGCTGAAAAAGTAGAAAGTACTAAAATGCATAGAAATCCCAATTCAAAGTCACTTCTGAAATGTAACTCTCCCCTACCCATGCTGAGCGTCTTTATCTGGAGGAGCTGCTATTACTAGAAGCCAATGTAGAATACACAGGGTCTAGAACACACAGCAGGTGCTTCAGGAGGGTTTTTTATGATATTTTGCCAAAAATTCAAGACTTGGGATTTTTATTGATAAATTTATATTTGAATTTAATTATAAGGCAAACTATAATGAACCCAGAGGAAACAAGTCGGGCTATTATTTAAACTCATTTTTTAAAGTTTTTCTTAATACTTTTATTGGTGCATTACAGTCTCACATCATAATGTAGGTCATAGTGATACTGACATACATGCAATACAACATGATTTTTGAAAGAGTGAAGTACTGCAAAATTCCACAGAAAATCTGATTTAAATTACTTTATTAGAGAGACTCAAGTCTGGGAAGAATTAGCCATCCTTGTCTCCAAGACGTATCTGCCATGGGGTAGATCCTCATCTGAGATCCAAGTGGTCCCATCTGTACCATAAAAGCTCTGTATAATGGGGTGAATTACATGTCATGTTTCAGACTGAATTTGGAATTTCCTTCTCTTTGTATAGGGATCTTAAATTGGCCTCTTAGTTTTATGTGAGTGTATTTTTAGCAGGCTTCAGAACCCTGTAAATACTTACTTGTGTTCCAGTGAAAAGTCAAAGAATAAGTCACAAGTTTCTGCATTCTCTCTCTATAAATACCCACTTTTCCTTTAATGCTTATAGAAGTCTGCAACACAGATTTATTACTTACCTCCAGGCAAATCTGTGCTGAAATTACAATTCAGTAATGGGAGATGGATCCAAAAAACTGTTGGTAAAATATTATATGTGTACTTGGGCATGTAGTTAGGACTGTTAATATCAATTAATTCTGTTCACAGAGGAGGACTTGTTTTAAAACAACTTCATTTTTCTTCAGCATAATATGTAATTACACAGCTGTAACTAATAGCCATGGAGATGCAATCTACCATCTAAATAACCCGCATTATTCTTCAAAGTATTACTTGTGCTTTTCTAACTTTACTGTCTCAGAATGAAGGGTGATTATTACATATGACTAAATGTGTATATCCAGGCCATTAGCAAGGGACAGCCCCTCTCAGAGAGCAGCTCCAATTACTACAGCATGTGACAGTTTTCTGGACAGGACTGAAAAAGAATACTATTTTAATTTGCAAATCCACTATTATTTTTTCCTCCAAACCAAGTAAAATGATTTTATTTCCAAAAGATTTACTTTTTCCTTTTCTAATCCATATTATCACCACCACCATTCTTTCCTTTTATCTTTGTGTAAACTATGTGCTCTATCACATTTGCCATTTTGTTTGGGTGACACTCCCATCAATCAACTGAATGTTGGTGTACATATCATGGGGGCTATGAAAATTCACCATAAAATTTTCATTATGATTTGCTCTGATCCTCAGGACAGGAATTTCATGTAAACAGAAATTCTAGCATGACAAACTTAAAATTTAATCTCGACCAAATCCACATTCTAAATGCCAACCTTCCAGTAAGCTTTTACTTTTTTAATTTTGTATTTACAGCTCACAGAACACATGTCAGCAAAATATATAGGGAATACTGGCCAGCTAAGTAGTGAGACAGGCATTCCCCAGGAAATCAGAGATGTGCTTCAGTGAATCCAGGAACAGATAGGCTTGCTGTGTTTCAAAAGTAAATCTTATACTTCTATCACATTCTCAAAGCTCAGAGGTTGTACCATTAACAAAACATCCTGAGACCATCAAAGCCCATATTCTGTTCCCTTTCATTAATGGGTAAAGTTTTAATACTTACACATGCAATGGAGGAATGGGAGACGGATCATAATGGTAGCGGCCCTCATGATGTCTGGCATCAATTGGTACAGGAGGATGAAAGGCAGGAAAAAGGTGTGGAGGGTCTGAAAAAGAAAGAAAGTTCACCTTATAGAAAACAAACACTTTGCAACAGGATTCCAATGCATGAGGCAACTCCATGTACTCTCTACCCTACTTAGACTGAATCTACTTTGAGAATTTCTGGACGAATTGTTGAAAGTTTATGATGAAGCCCCCCATGGTACTGCAAATGTGTGACTAGGTAAATAAAATGGGCCTTCCCTGGAAAAAGTAGAGGTCAAGAATGCAACTAAAATCCAGACAAGAAAGCACAGAAAAGAGGAACAACATAGCTTCCCACTCTGCAAGAAAGGCTCCCCAGAGGGAAGGGCTGAAAGGAGACGCAAAAGTTTTTGCTAGAATCTACATGAATATATACAAATACACTCACTGCTCTTTTATTTATTTATTTAAATGCATGTTCCCTTCTTCTTGGTCTGGGTTAGTCCTCCACAGTCCCAACACCTAGGAAACAAATCTACAAGCTGGCCTGGGAAAAGACAGGCCCTATCTGGAAGTGATGAGTAGACGCAGTCAGCCTCACAGAGGGAGATTTAGAACAAACACAGAGAACTCCTGCTAGTGTAGCCCTAACACTGACCTCTGATCCAGACCATCTGCCCTCCTGCTCCTCCTCTGTTCATTGGTTCCTAGGTCCCAAATGCCTCTACCCCAATTAACTCATAGTAACCTGCACCCACTGTCTCTTGCAAATCTGAAAATAAACTTTTAAGAAGGACAATATTCACTGCAGAAACTGAAAAGGGTTTTAAGAGATTTCTTGATTATAAGCATGACTGATATTTTGTAACTATACAAAAAATTTTCTCCAGGTCCCAAGAAACAAAATAAACGAAGCCAAAACCTAGAGGTTGGACTTTACAGCTATGAGACTGACATTACAGCAAATACACAGGAATGTGTTCTTAACTATTTACCCTTCCACACTTGGTCATCTTGGGAGCCTGCACATAACCAGCACGTCTGGGTTTGATGGGAACGCCGAACAAGCCTCAGAATGGCTCGGAGTTTCTGCTAAAAGTCTGAAGATTTTGCCTTAGTGCTGTTGCGAGTCACGGGCTCTAAAGGCAAGTCCAAATGAGGTCCTATGAACAGGTTCTGAGCAACGTTGGAAGAAGGCACAGAAACAGGCCACGGGCTCTGGGAGGCTGTGCAAAACCACACAGGCTAAGATGTGGACTGCACCCCTGAGGTTGGCAACAATGCACCCCACCGTGAATCTTCTTAAGTGGAAGTGGATGACATGCATGTCTGTTGAATTCAGGTGGCTGCGATTTTCTTCCCTACACATTTCTCTATCTTCCAAATTTTCTTTAATAAGCACTTTTTAGAATGTAAGCATAACAACGCCCTTTTTAAAAATTATAATATACATTACTTCCCTTGTTTTAAGCTCTGCCCTTGCTTCCTTCCTTTAACAATTGAAGAATATGGTTATGGAGAAAAAAAGAAGAGTTGGAAAAACTCTGAGCACTGCAGGGATAGAAGATGCATGGTCCCCCAGGGAGAGGTCCAAAGCAATAAATCTGCCAGTGTTCCACCAGATCTAAGATCTAGAAAACAGTACAAGAGGACTGTTATCCTGAAAAATGTCACTCATTCAATGTGTATTGTGCTTGTGGTACGACTGGGTAAGGAGGGGTTCTGTGGTGTCAAAGGAATTATTTTGGTATTATCAAATCATTATCACTGTGATATCATGATATACTATGATGCTAGAAATTCAACAGATGAAGGATATACTACTTGATCATTTATCGTACTTTAGTCATTTTGTAAAGTCCATAAAAAAATCAGTTAATTATATTTCAACACTTAGGACTTAAAAGATGTGGGAATCAGTTCTTTTTTAATACAAATAGTAATAGCTGATTTGCTGAGTTGAGAGTTTATCCAGCAATGTTGGCAAATTCACTGTTGCACCAAATTCAGTAATCTTGATGATTAAAAGCTATCCCCTGGAGAGCCAAATCAGCCTATATTTCTTAACCATTTTATATAAATATGCACCTTCTATAAAATAATTCAAAATTGAGTAATCTTTTGAGATTAGTTTGCAAATCTGACATACACTCAGTGAGTGTTTCTTGATTTTAAATTTTGAAACAAATCCACATTAATAAGGTTCAAATTTGGGTAAAGTAGAGGATCATCAAATATGGGGATGACTTGACTCCTTTCTACACCTTTAGGCTGTCACTGCTGACACAAACAGACTTCTCAACACATATCATCTGCTCTTGGAAATCAGAGAAGTAAATCCACTGGAACTGTGTGTAAATTAAGTATTCATAAAGTAGGACCCTCTCCTCCACCAGGCTCCTCACTTACATCGTTTTATGAGGCTATTTCCAGGGACACTGTGACACTCTGTCAGAGATGGAAGTTACAGAATTTTACTTCTTTACCTTTTGGCTCTTTGCTGTATTTTTTATAATTAAAATCTCTCCACCAGATAAGGGGATTTTGGCCGTATCTGGTATTATCTATGTTGGGGCAACTAGGAATTACAACAAAGTACAAACCACTTTTCACACACAGGACCAGAATGTATGAAGTTATTCCACATTTAATATATGCCTCCTAGATCCAGGAAATAACATTCATTATCTTTTATATGAGTATTTATAATGAAGTTATAGTGATTATGTGCACAGGGATGGAGACCAACCGGTTAATCCTATAAAATCAAAAGAGTGTACCCAAGCAGTATAAAAATCTCTTCCCCCAGGAAATCCTACTGCGCTATCACTGACATTGAAAAGACTTTGCCGTCTTTCCTTCTTCAAGAATTTTTTTCTTTCAGGATTTAGATTCACTCTCTCACTCTCTCCTTTTTAAGCATGAAAGAGAAAAACAACCAACCACTGAAAAAAATTTTGAGAAGAAAATATAAAACACAATTACTCATTTTCAACTATTGAGTCTATAGCATTTTGTGAGTTTAAAAATTAATCCAGACTGAAAGTAGTGGTGCATCTTGTAACAATGTTTATACAAAGTATTTGTTTATATTCCAAGGAAATTTATGAATTGTGCATTCTGGAATTAAGTTTAGATAAAGAACAGAAAAGTAATGGATATGATCTGATTTGGCCAAAAGACATCTGGCTTTAGTTTGTCCCGCAGTTTTTTGTGCTTCCTTCTTGATTAAGCTTAAAATAAGTTTTCCTGAACTGCTGAAGTCCACACAAACAATTATAGCTCACGTTGTTTATTAGTGGAAACCACACCTCTTAAGCCATTTTGGGGAAAAGTCAATGGAACACCTCTCTTCCAATTCAAAAGTGCTTGACCATCGCCTGACACAATAAATGAAGAATAAAACCAGCACACACATGCTCTTCACCATACTTGGCATTACATGACATTAATCCTAACACGTTGCGCAAAAGATGCTCCTGAATCCTCGAACGTTGGGCACCTGCCTCGCGTCTTGGTTTGTCGTTTCTATGTGAATCAGCAACATATTTCATCATGGACTCAAAAAGCTGTCCAAGAAAATGCACCTGGCAAGAAGAGGCCCCTGTCGCCAGCAGCCACTATAATTATCCACCTCTCGGCGTATTATTTACACATGAGCAGTGCAGCTGTGGCGCATCATAACTCAAGTGCATGTGTAATAAGTTACCGCACCGCAGCCATCCCCTGCCCCGGCCCTTGACAAAACACCGCATGATGACTTCTCCAAAGTCAGGCGAAAACTGCTGAAGCAGAAGGAAGTGCCACTAAACCTGGCTACCTCCTATTTATCATACAATTTCCTGACTGATGGTTCCACAAACCAGCTGCTAAGTGCTGTGTACTCTACTGTCAGCAAACTAACGCGCTAAATGGAAGACAGGGAGAATAATGTGCGGAACTGGTGGAATCAATTTTACCGAGGGAATTAAAATTCCTCCAGGTGGGGGTGGGTCTGCGGAGCAGTGGTGAGCAGTCAACTGCACATGCTTATGGTTGCAAAGATGATTTATTACAGACTTGCAAGGAGTTTGACTAGTATACCAGAGTCCTCTTAGACTAAACAGAGATTTGAAGACTGCGTACTCTCCAAGAGCCTTGTGTGGAATAGTCTTTAAGCCCCATAAATATGTAATTGGCTTGACACATGTTTAAATTGAAATGCATTGTAGAAATATTTGTGCTGGGTAGAGTTGTCAGTATTCAATTTCACACTGGCTGTCATCATGCTAAGTATTAAGGGTCTCATTAGGAATGAGAGGCATTGATTTTTAGGTCTCTTCAAAACAGTCTGAGTTGATCATAAAACCTATAGCCAGAAAATAACCAAGAAAGACACTTGGAGATTTATCTTCAGTTGCATCCTTCTCCCAAGAAATAGTTTTAGTATCCTCAGGCTATAAGATCTCTTGGATGCCATCCTGGGAAACTGTCTTTTAAGGTTTGAAATTTACATACAAAAATTGTAGATTAAAAAAGAGAGATCAAAGTCAGCTCAGTTAGTGCCCTGAAGGAGTAATTCACCAAATGATACTTGAGTGGCCTGACAGTGCCCTGGAGTAAAGTGAGAGCGACTAAGTCCTCCTGGCTCATTTCAGTACTCAAGTGGTCTGGACACGAGCCTTGGAATTTACTCTAGAGTCTAGACCAGAGCTAAAGATTAGTTACTTTTCGGTTAGGGTTAGCCCCACCTGTAGCCATTCTAGATCCCTCAAACTTACCCAATCATCTGTCATGGGTAGGAATATCATTAAGAACACATATAGGTTCCTAAGTATAACATCCATTATCCACTATGCTAAAATCAAACAATTATCCACCTTTTATAAAATGAGGTATCAATGGAGGGGGAGAGCCCACTATCAAGAAATCCTCTCAAAAAAAAGAATAAAAATGAAAATGGGGTGTAGTTCATGGGTTGAATGTCCCTGGGTTCAATCATCAGTTACCCCCCCCCCCCACACACACACAAACACAAAGAATAAAAATAAGAAACCACTCTGATGAGATGGTAGAGAAACAGCCCAGACCACATCACTGCCTCTTCTTAACCTAAGGTATCCAGCCATCTCCCCGGTGCCTGCAAGACCTTTTCAAGGGCTCAGTGGCCTAAAGGAGATGTTGTCATGTGGGCTGACTCACCAACTAGACATCCTTGCTGCTCCTGCTATGGACAACATGGACCAGAAAGGAGCTGATCTGGCCCCTCTGAAGAGGCCCCAGGGACACGTGGCCAGAAGGAGCTAGAGCAAGGAGCTAGAGCAAGACAGTGGGTGTCCTCTATGGTTTGCTGTGAGAGAAGTCTAAGGAGTCCCACCCCACGGAGATAACTGAGGACCTGCTTGGCATCTGCATAACTCTACGCCATGAACCACCCAATGGAGCACAGGGACTCCTGTTTCTGGTGTGACGTGCATATCATGTTGACTTGGGAACTTTTCTAGAGTCATCAGTATGGATCACCTTGTTTATGTGACCCTCTATAATGTGGTTAAAAAAAACCTACTATTGTGTACTTTATACTATGGCGGGGGCCTTAACTTGAAGTGCATATGCTATAAGGGAAGCCATGAACATTGTCTGGTTTTTATAAATAATTTTTTAAAATACTGCCATGTTCATCAGTTTGCATACCACCTATGGCTGCATTAGCACAACTGTGGCAGAGTTATGCTTAACATATTTAATATCTGGCCCTTTACAGAAAAAGTTTGATGAACTCTATGCCACAGTACCACCACAAGTGATTTTTGTAAACTTTTACACTTCAGGAAAAAAAACACATTATCAAATTTCAGTGTGGATATCTATTTGAATAATAACATTGTGCATGCAAAATACTTTAAATGCCAACTTTTCTTACTTGTCAACCTGCAGGACTTAAAATCCTTTACAGTTAAAGTGCCCTTACTAATAACTAATAAATAGACACATTTGATTTTAACAAAATCTATAAAGAGCAGATAAGTTCTAAGATAAGAAGGATAAGGTATAAAATTGATCAAAAATCTAGAAAAGCACGGTAATGGTCACTTAACATTTACACATTTATCAATTTAAGTAAAATATACACAAATTTACATAGGAAGCTAACTAGTAACAAAAAACTGCTATTTCTAAAACCCACTAACTTTTTACCTCTGGCCACTACCTCACAGTCCTGGCTCTTCATGAGTAACTTCCATGGGCATTTCCCACCTCTCAAGAAGCAAGCTTTCTACCATTTCTGCTGTGCAAGAATATAAGCATACCCACCACTACATTTTGGTTACACTATACTTCATCCTTTTTATAACAGTGGAGTCCATGCTCCTTAACAAACATAATTACGAGTTTTCCAAAAGAAAGTGACAAATCACTCTCTGCAAGTGAAATGACAAAAGAGACATCTGTCTTTACTGCTTCAAATTGTATCCTAGGTAGTGAACAAACAATTGATCTTTTTATGTTCTGGAGTCTTCTGACTCCTTTTGTCAGTAAATCTATACGTTTCTCATCTAAAGATCACATATTTTGGATGTCCAATGGTACAAGCAAAACCACATCTCCTCCAGAGCCAGCCAATCAAATTCTTCCATCTAATGTGTCCTGCCTACAATCCCATATACATGCACCAGAAAGTTTTTGTTGCTTCCAGCTTTTCTGCCAGGAAAGAGAAAAAGGAACCAGAAGGAAAGGCAGCAGCAAAAAGAAATAAGGGAAAGTAAGCCATTAGATCTAAACTCTCCAAGGAAAATCACGTGAGAACATATGGAGAATTAAATTACTACAGTAAAAGTGACAAATCCACTTAACTTTGAAATATGCTAATGGTGTGCTTTTGGTGACAAACATAAGAATCAGAAAAGAAACTGGTTACCAGTGACAAATTATTTTATCAATAACACTTTTTGTTCAGCATGATTCAAAAAATCAAATTCATGGATCCAAAAATTTATATTGGGATCCTTAGTGCTTATGAAACGAAAGCAGAGGACAAAATGTTTCCCTGAAAGTGTCTGGTATATACAGAAGCCCTGCAGCCAACAGACTCAGAAGTTGTCTAGTTTAGTTAGATAACCATCAATCAGCAAAGCTGCGGTCTAGAAGCTATTTCCAAATATATGTATAATTATTTATTTATCCAAAAAATAAGTCAACTCAAAAAGGAGTTCTGAAACATTTTTTTCAGTGCTGCAAAATTAGCAGAAGTATGTGGTAAAATGTGAAAGCAAAATGACATAGCACTTTACATTTTATAAAACTTATACTTTCTCCTGGAATCCTCTTGATAACCCTAAAATCAGCATTCCCGAAGCCTTGTTATTATTCCCTTAAGTCTTATTTCTCTTCATTTCTTAATATCAAGATAATCCTAAGAACTAAGGAGGGAAAATTTCATTACCTGTTCAGATGAGCTAAAAATTTACTCCAAGTTCCATAAAAACTAAGGCCTTTTGATGCATGTTGGATGCTCTTTCTATTCCAAAACCAGAACACAGTAGACATGTCTCTCTAAAATTGAACCCTGCCAGATGACAGAAATCTAGGCACCATTACGGTGCCTCCACTGCACTCTCAATCCTGCTTCTAAAGCAAGACTCCTGAGGAGCTGCCAGGCAACACAAGCCCAGGCCGGCCCAGAGATGAGATGGGATAAGACTCTGAGCACCAGGGTGCTGACCTTCGTTTCCATAGTCCCACAAAAGAGGATGATGCTGCCATCCAAGAGAGCTACCACCTAAGACCGCGTGTGTGTGTGTGTGTGTGTGTGTGTGTGTGTGTGTGTGTGGAGACTGAACCTAGGAGGCATGCTCTGCCTCTGAATTAAACCCCCAGCCCTATTTTTTATCTTTTATTTTGCAAAACAGGGTCTTGCTAAATTACTGTGTGCTCCTGGCCTTCCACCTGGGATCCTCCTGCCTCAGCCTCTTGGGTACTGGGATTACAGGTGTGCACCACTGTGCCCTTCTCATTCAGAAGTACTTTGAAGTTAATGGTAAGCCAGCAGCATCTTGAGTATGCAGGATGGCAACTTTAAAACAATAATAAATGAATGAAACACAAATTATTTTGCTTAAAATTACAAAGAAGCATTTGAAGAGGTTTCTGATGCTCTCCCTAATTTCCATCATCCACCCAGTTTGTAGTGCCTGTCAATCAACAACCAAAGGTCTTTCAAGGTTTGCCCCATTAACAGTAAATTGTCATAATAATAAAACAATTATAAGTACCATCTATGTAATACTTATTCCTTCCTCGGACCTGACACTGAGAAGCAAGTACAGGAGTATGGATGAGAAAACGGGTAAGGACTCTTGTCCAGTGTCATATAGGGAGAGAGTGGTGGAGCCAGACATCTTTTTTACTGCAAAGTCAGTGTTTTTAGACATCCAACTTTATTTCTTTCCTTTGTGCTGGGCATGTCACACAAGCAAGGCAAGCACTCTAACACTGAGCTACACCCCTACTCCTAACACCACTTCATAATATCACACTGTAGGCTTTTTATCATTTCTTAACTGAACTGTAGAGGACTCCCCTCTTATCTACAGTTTTAGTTATGGTGAGCTGTGGTATGAAAATATAGTATTTAGAATAAGATACTTTGAGAAAGAGAGAGATCACACTCACATAACTTTACTATAGTAATTGTTATAACTATTCTGTTTTATTAGGAGTTATTACTGTTAATCTCTTATTGTACCTAATGAATAAATGAAACTTCGTCATAGGTATGTATATAAAGCAAACATAGCATATGTAGAGTTTGACACCATGGTTCTAAGTATCTGCTGGGGTCTTGGAATGTATCTTCAGTGAATATGAGAGATCTACTATACTCCCCAGGCTTACATCCCTAAAGCCCAGCCTGCACCATTCCCTCCCCAAATCTACAGTGACCAAGACAGCTTGCTCACTTCAGCCTAATGCCTAACTCCACATGAGACACTTCCTGCTGAGAGCGGGGGCTCCTCAGGCAGGCCTGAGGTTGAGAATGAACTTCTTTTTATCCAGGTCTTACCATCTCTTTAATATTCAATGCCAGAGCTGGGCACAGTGGTGTACACCTGTGATCCCATTATTTAAGAGGCTGAAACGGAAGGATTACAGGTTCAAGAACAGCCTCAGTAAGTAGATAGACTCTTGGCAACTTAGCGAGACCTCATTTCCAAACAAAAAATATAACGGACTGCGGGTGTAACTCTGAGGTAGAATGGCCCTGGGTTCAATCCCCAGTAACACACACACACACACACACACACACACACACACACACACACAGAAGATTCATTGTGACTTCCTCCGTCAAAGTCCATGGAGGTACCAAAACCCCTTCTTCATGGTTCAGGTCAGCTGGGGCCACTGCAGCCCTTGTGGAACTCTATGTGAAACCTCATCCTGTCCTTGCAGTGTCTCTGGCTCACTAGACTCTAGGCCTTTGTATTCATATTGGAGAATTCTCCCTCACACAAATACTCGTTCGCTGAATAACTGGAAGCATGGCTGAGGAGATAAGCACACCATGTTATATTCACCACGTCCCAATATCCTGCCAGGTAGTGTGCCGACGAGTCTGCCTGGTTCACACCATGAGATCAGTATCATCGCCTTCCCTGGCAATCTGGGCTATGGGAATGGAAGAGGCCCACTTATCCTCCAATACTCAGAATTCAATAAATGTTTATTACCAAATCAGTGAAGAAAGGAAGAGAAAACAAGGAAGGTAACTGAGGCCATGTAAAGGCAACAATAGCCCACGCCAGCTCTCCCTCGTGGGGAATCTAGCAAAAGGCAAGATGAAACCCACAGGGAGGGCTCCATTTTCTCTTTGGAAGCAGGTTTCCACATACTCCATATGTTCAGAGAACGCACAGGGCCACCGCCTAGCCAATGCCTACACATCCTGAGCCACATGCTAGGGTTCTGTGAGGTTCACCTTCTCCTGCCTGGCGGCCTACTGCCTACTGAGTAATAGATAACTTTGTGTGGGCACCTCACCACCCCAGTCCTACCACAGGGCAGACAACAATGGGCACTTAGCAATAACACCCCCACACTGGGACCTTTCCAAGACTCAAAAGTTCTTTCCCACCAAGGAAATGTTGATGCCCCAGTGAACTCAGGATACTTGAGCAGGCTGCTCATGCTCACATGGAAAAAGCTCTTTGACCCAAAAGGTTGAAGGTCAAAAGTTTAAAAGCTCAAGACAGAAATGACAGGGACCCCTTTGCCCCCATGTCCCCCTTTTCTGTCAATAACATCAAAGGACTTTGCCTATTCTTAATGCTATTATTGTTACGCCTTTGGAATCCATTGAAATTCCAGCATGTTTATTGCACACTGGGAGCTTTAAAGGCTCCACTTCTTGTCCCTAAACTCTGAACTTTCACTGTCTATGAAGCATCATTGTTTGCAAGAACTCACAAAGCTTTTAAGCAAAGAGTTTATTTTAAGTGCTTCTTTCACCATGATTGTGAAATAATAAAGCATACGGAGTGGTTCCCTTGTAAGGATGAACAAGGAAATGAGAGAGAGGATAGAGAATCCACCACTACTTAACGAGAAAAGATCCTCTTCACATTTCTTGGCTTATGAGAATGGAATTAGGGAAACATCCCTGGCTTTTCTTATATTTTTCCTTTCCCAGCAATCTTACATTTGTCATCAGTCACACATTTTACAAAGACATTGTCCACATGGGCTTATATGAAACGGCACCATCTGAGGGATTCTAAAATGTTTGTCCACTTAATAGTACTTTCCCAAGCCCATGTCCAGTGGCGGCTGCCCCAGACACTGACTGTGCAGCTACAAAACCCACAGCTGCCTTCTTATTTTGATTCTTAGCTCCACTCCATTTAGAATGCCAAATACATTTTGAATTCTCTCTGACCTGTTGCCTCTGATATACCTACTACCATGACAATGCTGCTGGGTGTCTAAGAGGTACCTCATCCTGGGCCCACAAGCCCACCATGCCCACCCAAGACAGAGGCCACTCATTTCCCACTCTCCCTCCATCTTTTCTACAGTTCAGGCAAACAAAATCCAAGAGGTATTCAAATGACCAGTATTCTGCGTTAGAACTGGGAGGAGAGTCAACAAACCCTTTAGTCTATTCGGCTGGACACTATTGGAGAAAGGCCAGCGGTACTAAAGCCATTCTCAGTGAGCTTCTCGGTCGGTGAGCAGGGATTTTGTTGTCTGCTTCCTGAGTCCTGAAGCTCTCCTGCTGCCTCAGCAGGTGACTTCACTGACCCCTCCTCCTGAGACACCTTATCTCAACAGGCCGAGGCTCCATGCAGTCTATATGTGCTTGCCATCAGTCCTTTCCTCCTCTCCCTAATGTGACCTCTGGTTTCTACACCAACTGCATAGGGCTCAGTCTTCACAAAGTATACTTGCTGGGTGTCTGAACTCATTGGTGTCCATTTGCTCACATGGGCACCTGAGGACAGAGAAGCAGGTCTACTCCTAGAGTTTGTATCTCCACCTGGTTGACTGGGGTGCATGCCTCCAGTCCTAGGGACTACAGCCTCAACACATGCACTTGCTTACACCCTCCCGCAGGTGACCCCATCCTGCACTTCCACAACGAGCTGGAGTCTACACACATTTCTAGAGAGCAAGACTGCTGCCCACACTTCTTTGCTGTTCTGTAGTGTTGCTAGAGATTAAAGGTATAATAATATGAGATTGATGCATTGAAAAACAAAGTATGGGTTTCATAATTGATGAGAGGCAACAGATCTAATTGATGGTGGCCTGTTGGTCATCTTTGTGCCAATATGTTTGTACAAAATGTATTACTCTCTCAGTGTGAATCCTCAGAAACACCATTTTTTCTCTTTCCTTAGTTTCCCTTCTCCAGAACCAGGGTGAGGCAAACACTCAGCTCACTGGAGGCATGCTGTGACCCTTAGCTGGCTGCACCCTTCCCAGGACGGTCCATCTGCTGTCCATTGCATCCGCAGCAGCTGGGAACACTCCCCACTTTAAACCATATTTTACAGCTTTCCGTATAAACAAATTACAATAACAACTAAGTCATAATACAGACCTTTTTCATCCCTAAAATAAAGCCAGTAAGACCCAGTACTATTTACTCTGCAAAGTTGCTCAAGGCACCAAGTGATAGATGTGAAAGGCGCCCATAAATCCTACAGTATGCACACTCAAGGACGTATAAGTACTCCTCCCTCAATACCAATATCCCCGCTAACATGACACTGTTTACTGTCATGTAACTGGCATGACATGTAAATATGTCTAAAGCACATGTTGCATGACTGTTAACATGCCATGTCTACTGTTATGTTCAGCTTTGCAGCTAATCTGATGGTTCAAGCCACGAGGTCCCCTGTCCTCAAGCTCTCGCAAATCACAAAGTGCAGGAAGGGTTCTCCGTATCCTTCATCCCTAAATTCAGAAGGCAGGCTCTACCCAGAGCAGCCACTTGCTGTCTTCAGCTCAGTCACTGGGGGAAAGAAAACAATTCTACAGCCACAGATGATACATTCCAAAAAAAAAAAAAAAAATAAGTGACTACTGCTTATTAAGCACCTGGATATGTAAGGCCAATGTTAAGTACTTTTCACATATTTTCTTATTTACACCACACAACAACTCAGTGAAGTAGGTATTAATATCTCTACTGCAAAAAATGAAAGTCCTCCCAGGCACCAGCAGTGGGCTTCCAGCCAGGCCAGCAGGCCACAGGCATGAACTCTAGGATGACACTTTTGCTGCAAGTGGGGCCTTGGCCATTGGCCGACAAAGTCACCCCATCATTCGCCTGCCACCCTGAGGGCTAATTGAGCTTGTTTTAATCAAGACTGAATGAAACAGAAGTCCCTCCACACATAAATAAATCACAATTACTAACTGCAAGAATTGAGCAGCTCTCTCCTCCCCTCGTGGCTGCTGCAGAGGAATTCCCAGGCCAGCCTAGGCTAGCACAAAAGCCCCAGACTGGGCTGCAGCAATATCCGCTCACTCGGCTCAGTTTATTATTTAAACAGTTCCTTAACGACTCTTCCCGGAGGTGAGGGAGGCCAAACTATTTTCCTTCCCTTCACAAAGCAGATATGCATGGCTTATTTGAATGTCCCCAACGTTTACTTTAGTCACTGGTTAAATACCTTCCACCACAGAGTCAAACAAACAGTTCACTTCATTAGAAAAGCAAACAATTTAGCAAGAGAATACCAGCAACACTTGAGGGGGAACCAAGCTGGGCAAGAAAACCTCTGCCCAGGAAGCAGGGCCTTGCTGGAGCCCAGGCAGCAGCGCGTGGAGCTCACTTCAAAAGCCTTTTCACAAATACTTCACACATTCACTGGTAATTAACAGATAACCCTGGAGAGATTATCTGCCCCTCGGCCAAGGGCCCTAGAGGATTATCCTCACCACCAGAGAGGGAGAAGGCAGAGCCAAGAGCACACCTTTTTTTCTGGAAGGGTAAGTGGATAAAGTCATCTGAGAGAACAGGAAAGTGAAAGCAGTGCTCCTTTCCTCATACCCATTTAAAACAAGGAGGTGACATCTCATTGAAATAATAATATTCATTTAGCAACTACTGCACCTTGTGCTTGGGGTGGGGGGGTGGCACACTTGGCCCAAAGCAGTAGATGGATGCACAGGTAGGAAGTTCAAGACAGGGACCAGGGCGGGAGCACAGAGCCTGGGTATTTTCAGAATTCCAATCAATTATCTCCCCAAGAAAGACTTGGCTGCACTGAAAACATCGGGGACAAACTGCAGGCAGGTTAATATCTGAACTTCTCTTTGCAAGAGACCCAAGAATGGAGCAGTGTCTACAGCCCGCTAAGCCCTGAAGCTGCCTGCCAGACAGCAAGCCAGCCCTTACTCTGTCCAGCAGGATAGTCATGGAATTACCCCAGCCTCTGAATCCCTCTGCTGATAGAGACAGAGCTATGTGTGTCACCAGCCTCTTCCAGGACCTTGCAACTCAGAACACCTGAGATCCACCAGGGCCAGCTCCCCAGATGCCACATCATAATTATCCAGCCAAGACACAGGAAACTATTTGGGGACGGTATTTTTAACCCACAGGAGGGCTCCTACGCTCCCTTTTCTATTTAAGAACATACACATACCCATCACCACTGCCCCACACATACGCACACATCACAACGGTAGACAGTAACATCAAATAAAAATAGGGTGGGTGGTGCAGCTATACCTATTATATTTGAATTTGGGGTTTCACCCATGCTGCGGTTGTGCTGGACAGGGTCAGATTAAGCAATTCCAGTGCTCATGGCTCTTAAGAATTTGGTAAACCTCAAATGCCAACTGCAATAAATCATACAAGTCTCTATTAAAACTATAAATCACTCATGAAATTTAATACTGTCATGAAGAGTAATTAAATGCTAATGTAATAAATCTACGAAAGAAAAACACACACACAATAACAGGGACTCTTAAGAATAAGGGAATGCTCCTATGTGGGATCTTTAAGAGAAATGTCTGTGTCCAGACAATGAAGTCTGTTTTCCTTTCTGAGGTCAGGGGTACTCAGGAGGTAAAAGTCATGAAAGGGCCACATCAAGACTTAGCATCAAAGACATAGCTCCCTTCTTCAATGCAGCAAAACACCAAAAACAAACTGTTGAGGAAAACAGAGGGACAATGGAGAAGTATAGACAGGAGATGAGGACAGGCCAGCGTCCAAGACTCTTGGAGATGCAAGGAAGGTGTTTATTTTCTCCCTCCCACCCTGTCCCTCTCCCTCCCCACACATGCTAATGAGACTGACAGTGACACATTCTGCTAGGACACAGCATTATTTGGCACGCGTTCTTCCCCAAGCCTCCTTCCTCCTCTTGCTCCCCCAGACCCCATTCTCTACACTACTTCGAGGAAGTTCAGGAAGAAATTGCAGTAGTGTTCATGTTACTTGCTTCTCTTGAACTATCCTTCAAATCACTGCTTCATTCGTAAACAACTGTTCTTAGCTCTTCAGTTACTCTAAAAATTTTAGATATGACAAGTAGAATCTGGGATTGTTTTCCAGGCTGCTTTAGTTCTAATATCTCAGGATCCAATAAATGATCATGAAATACAGGATTAAATAAAAACTGATTCACTGTTCAGACCTCACCAGCACCCCAAGGTCCCAGGCATGGTATCGGTGCGGCGATCTTCTCCAGAGGCCTCCAGAGGGAAGCAGAGCATGTACATTGAGTCACCAATAGTTGGCGACTGATGTGTACTGGGATAAAAGAGGGCACACCAGGGGATCAGAGGGAAGGGGGCAGGTAGGGGAGGGAGGGAGGAGTCAGAGAAACCTGCACTCCTTGAGAAAAAGGCCTGTGAAGGAAGCACTACAGATAGAGGGCATGCTCAGGGATGAGGTGCTCAGTGACCCATCAGCAGGTCACGACTTACACAAGCCTCCAAATCACCTGGAGAGATGGTTACAATGCAAACTGCAGCTTGGCGTGGTGGCACACACCTGTAACTCAGAACTTGGGAGGCTGAGACAGGAGGACCACAGGTTCAAGGCCAAACTCAGCAACATAGCGAGATTCTCAGCAACCTAGTGAGACCCTGTTTCCAAACAAAAAATAAAAAGGGCTGGTGGCACATTCAGAGGTAGAACGTCCCTGGGTTCGATTCCCAGTACCATTAAAACAACAAAACAAAACAAAAAACTACAGGCTGGGAGAGAGGGCATAGCTCAGTAATACTCGCCTGCCTAGTAAGCTCTAGGCCCTGGGTTGGGTCTTCAGCAATGCTAAACAAAACAAACAACAACAAATACAAATTGCTGAGGCTGAGCCCAGTGCTCCTCTCTGGCTAGACCTGAGGTAGGGCCAGAGAATTTGCATTTCTAGTAAGTTGCCAGGTGATGCTGATGATGCTAGCGTGGGGAACCACACCTGGAGACTTGCCCCTCTAGAGGCATGGAAGAACATGAGGCCAAGCCACGGAAGGCCTGTGCTGCGCCAGTCAGGTGGAGGGCTCATGAAGGGGACAATCTGATCAGACATGAGTTTTGGAAATACTGCTTTGATGGTAACATGGAGAATGGCTGGAGTGGACGAACTTACAAGTGGGGCACAGGAGATGTAAAAGGTCCAAAAGTCCAAGCAGGGCAGTGGGAATGGAGGTGCAGGGGTCAGAGGGGCTCTGTGGCTGAAGAACAAAAGGACAAAGGATATGGGTGGGAAGAGGAAGAAAGAAGGCTGAGCCGACGCCCAGGGAAGGTCAACAGCATCCTGGGAGCCAGGGGTTTGGGAGGATGGATGGATGAGAGTGGGTTCAGTCGAGTGTGTGGAGTTTGAGGGACTCTGATTCAGGTCTGGAATTTGAGAGCCAAGTGTGACCTGGAGATCAGGCGGGGAACGGGAACGCAGGGCAGATGGTGATACCATGACGTGGTGGAGAGACAGGCAAGGGATGAGTAGAGGAAGCAAACTTGCCTGAGAAGGAAATATCAGAGACACAGGAGAAGCAGCAGCCAAAGGAATGAACTGAAACAAGATGCAGGGAGCTGAGGTGGGCTGCCAGGAAGCACAGGTGTGCATCTGTAGGAAACTAGGTGGCAAAAACGGGAGCGCGAAGGGAGACTGGGGGAAGTCAGGCTTCACAGAGAAGAGAGAGTACAGGAGAGATGCAGGGGCAGGAGAAGTCTTGGTGGGGGGCGGGGGCTCTATTTATTGGGGAAGGCATCTGAGCTCATGGAAGCAGAAGCCAGAGCATCACATCACAGCCAGGGCTTGAAGACTGACTGAGAGAGGAGAATTCCCATGGGGTCAAGGTTCTGGAACCCAGAAGGGGAAGCAGGTTAGCTCAGAATGATTCACATCCCAGGAACAAAAGGGAGAGCCCCTCATGTCATGTGGCTGGCTTTAGGGTTTGGAAGCACCTAATCTGCTCCAGCTCTTGCATGGCAGCTAGCATGAGAAACGAACCAGTAAGGCCATCAGCGACCACTCTTACAAATTTGAGGCCATACATTTAAAAAGCACCGGGGGGTGGGGGGGTCTCAGAGGCAGACCTGCTGTGATACACCAGGAGTGTGTACTTGAGGTCCCTCCAGCTCTGACTCTCCACTGTGCCGACCTTCAGCCCTCGCCAGAGAGAAGGGATGAAGGAATGAAGGGATTCCAGAAACCAAGTCAGCGAAAGGAGAGTATGCAGGAAGGAGCCTGAAAATTCCACAGTGGAAATTAACCATCAAAGCCAACTCCAACCAGGAGGAAGGTCCTAGGGCCAGGTGCCATCAAAGACTGGTTGTCTCAAAAGACTTGCCTAAAAGTTATATTTGCTCATAGGAGTCATTAAGCCCAGGTCTGCACCCCAGGGCAGGGAAGGGAGGTAGAGGCTTGGTGTAGGCTCTGAGTGCTGGCTGGAGGGGCCAGAGCAAGCCAGATTTTATGAAGTTGTGGCAGCTGAAGCTGCTTTGAAATCAGCCCAAGGGATAGCAATATCTAATAAAAGCTGTGGTCAATTTCACCCCCTACACACCTCTGAAGTTGGTCTCTTTATTTACAGCCCCAGACTTGGCACTCTGTGAAAAATCAGAGGGGCCAGGAAAAGGAGCAGGAAGGGAGACAGAGACAGGAAGAGTTAATAGGCAACAGCTTTGAAAGGGTAAAGCGATTCAGAAACAGGGAATTCACTGGCACTCCCCGCTGCTTTTATTGCTTTCGCTCAACAGCTGGAGAAAATGTTTGATCAAAATATTTGTATTATTGTGTTTAAGTGAAATGACATATGACAGCTCATTATCCCAAACTCAGAATTCCCACAGCATCTGTCACAGCCACCCTATTAGACAGTTGCTCCCCCTGGAAGATGGGGAGGCCCAGGGTGGGAGATGAGAGACATAAAGCAGCAGGCGTCAGACCCCAGACGTGTGGGCTTCACAGGCCCTTGCCCAGCCGCCAATTAAACAGGAGGGGCGCTGCTGGAGAAAGAGGCAGGTGATGCCCACAGCCCACCCCGGGGTGTAGCACTCTGCCAGGAGCACAGGCCCCCACCAGGGCCCACACATCCATGGAAATGGCCGAGACCTCCCTTTGGACAGTATCTGGCAAGTTGCATTTATTGATCTAAATTTTCACAACATATCTCTCACAAGCCCCAAGGCAGATTTGAAAGAAGAAAAATTAAATTAACCTTTTAAAAAACATCATATAGTCAGGCACGGTGATACACACATGTAATTCCAGTACTTGGAAGGCTGAGACAGGAGAATTGCAGGTTTGCAACCAACCTCAACAATTTAGCAAGGCTCTGCACAATATAGTGAGATCCTGTTTCCAAATAAAATAGGACTAGGAATTTAGCTCAGAGGTAGAATGCCCCTGGATTCAACCCCCAGTACCATAGAAGTAAATTATGAATGAATGAATGAATGAATGAATGGCATCATGTACTTCCTCAATCCTGAAATGAGTAATGTCATAATTCCACAGAAATGATCTTTATGACCCTAAATGTTTTTCATAACAACCTTTGAATAAAGGGTCTCAATTCTGTTCCCACCATGTGCTTCCAGATATACCCCTAGAGGACAATGTCATCTCTTGAACGTACTGTGTGCCCAGCACTCCTCTGAGAAATTTGCTTCCCTTATTCAAATTACACAAGGCACATGATGTGATCTCTTCTTACAGACCAAGAGAGGGTAAGCCACAGGCCCAAAGTCTCACAGCTCATGGGAAGAAGAGGAAAGATCTAAACCCAGAACCACAGGGACCTCAAGGTATATGTTTTCCACTGCAACCTGCAGTTGCTGCAGAGAGAAGAGACATGTAAAGAAACATGCTGCACTGCCAACACGGATGTGGATATGCCTGCCCGTGTGCTCTTCATTTCACACTTACTGAAGCCAAACTCCAAGCTGCATGTTGGGAAAAGGAAGCTCAGAGTGTTAGCCCCATGCCTTCAGAGCCTTCCCTCTTGAGACTTCTCAGTCCCAAGTTGCCCCCCCACAGACCAGAGGTGGTCTCCTCCTGCTCCCGGTGCACCCAGGCAACGTGCAGCAATGTGCAGGGCTGAGGGAGTCCTCTGGGAGAACCTGGCGCAGACCACCCCAGCTCCCTAAGCATCCCTTTCTCAGATGATCTTGGGACTCAAGTACTGGAACATTCCTGTGCAGAGGAAAGGTGATGATGTCAAAGAGTACAATCTATAGAGACCAGGAAAGCTCTGCCCAGTGACTCCAGGGTCCCAGCACTATGGTTTGAATGCCTCCACCAAAGTCATGTGAAAACTGAGTTGCCATTCTAAGAGTATTAAGAGATGGCACCCTTAAGATGTGATGAGGTCAGGAGGGCTCCACTTTCATGAATGGGTTAATGCCATTATCTTGAGAGGGGTTAGTTCCTGAGAGAGTGGGTTTGCTCTAAGTCCAGCCCCCTTTTGCCCTCTCTCTGTCTCGCACGTGCTTCCTTGTCCTTCTGCAGTATTTGATGCAGCAAGAAGGCCCTCACCACATAAGGCCCCTGGATTCTGGACTTCCAAGCCTTTAGAAGTGTGAGTCAAATAAATTTCTACCGTTTACAATTTACTCAGTCTGTCATATTCTGTTAAAGCAGCAGAAACAGACTAAGGCAGTCTCTTTCCAAATAATCTACTTAGGGAATCCCTGGGAAATGTCATTTTCTGAGAAACCAGTTGCTGTATCAACCGTAACTTGACATGTTTAGGGCCAAAAGTTAGGGTTAAGAAATAAAAGCCAAGATTTCCTACTGTCCCATAATGTTAACTTTGAGTGATTACTTCCCTTGAATTCAACACCACTTCCCATGTTGTTTTCATATCCAATGAATCAATGACTTAATCAATACCTGAAACAGGGCATACTTGAGTTTTTAAGTTAACAGCAACCATGTTTGTTACTACATTTTTTTCTTCTTTAATTTCAAATTTTTGTGAAAATATATTATAAAATTTAAAACAAAACTCACTTTCAAAACAGACTGACCGGGCATGGTGCCACGTACTTATAATCCCAGTAATTGGGAGACTGAGAGTGGAGGATCACAGGTTCGTGGCCAGCCTCAGCTACTCAGTGAGGCCCTCCACAACTTAGTGAGACTGTTTCAAAAATAAAGAATAAAAAATAGGGGTGGGGACGTACCTCGGAGGTAGAGGTACAATCCCCAGTAACAACAACAAAACAACAAAAACAGAGTCTGAAGCCAGGCATTGAGGTGAACAACTGTGATCCTAAGTACTTGGGGGGCTGAGAAAGGAGGATAGCAGGTTTGAAGCCAGCCTCAGCAACTTACCAAGACTCTGTTTCCAAATAAAAAAATAAAATAGGGCTGGGGGCATAGCCCAGAAGTAGAAGATCCCTGGGTTCCATTCCCAGTACCCCCCTACACACACACACACACACACACACACACAGACCAAGAGAGTCTGACATTCTAGAAATTGCTGTGAAAGCCTACTTATGCCAGAGTCTTTTCTCTCCAGAAGCATGATATCCACTTGAGTGCTAATCCATATCCTTCCTTTTTAACTGGCACCAGCATGTCTTTGTAAGGAAGAGCCTCTCATCGGATACTGTGTTTAGTCTGTGTCATCTTCATCAAGCTAAGCTTGGGTGGCTTTCTAAAGCACATGAGTAGTAAGCATGTCTCCTTACCCCAAACCAGGGCCCCCCAAGAGCTCGCTCAAGCAGCCAAAAGTGTTCCCAGTGCAGTCAAAGCACGAATAAAAAGGCACTTGATTGGAAAATCCTGAGAGGATATGCTCACCTTTCAAGCTGCAAAGCAAGGACATCAAGGTGAGTTGTGTTATGTCCCTGCGAGAGGGGCTGAAGCTCTAACCTCTGGCATGTGCCACTGAGACCATACATGAAAACAGGATCTTAGCTGGGTGTGGTGGCGCACGCTTGTAATCCCAGCATTCGGGAGGCTGAGACCGGAGGATCCAGGTTCACGGCCAGCCTCAGCTACCTAGTGAGGCACTCCGCAACTTACTGAGACCTGGTTTCGAAATAAAGAGTAAAATATAGGGCTGGGGGTGTAGCTCGAAGGTAGAACGCCCCTGAGTTCAATCCCCAGTACCGCGAAAAAAAAAAAAGAAAACAGGATCTTTGCAGAAGTAATCAGGTTAGATGAGTTTGTTAGGATGGGCCCAAATCAAAATGCCTAGTGTCTGTTATCAGAAGAGGGGTGTTTGGAAACAGACACACCAGAAGAACGAGCCAGAGGATGGAGCGAGGCTGCCACAATCCTCACCCTGCAGGACAGCCAACATGGCTCTAACCTCCAAGACCTCTCCTGAGGATCTGATCCTGGTCAAGGAACAGAAGATAGGAGAAGTGGCTGCAAGTTTATCACCCCAGGGAGACTGTCACTACTGCTCCGAGCCACTGCAGACGCGTACTTCTCTAGTTTTCAGACAGCTCTGAGCCCCTGATGTCATCCCAGTATTGAGGCAAGAGTAGGAATCAGTTGCTTATAACCAAATAGTCCTGGATATGCAAGAGGAAAACCACAAGAGCCCAGCCACTGCTCAGAGGTCAACCAGTGTCCTTTGAAATGTTCATCATTAAAAACCATCAGAGCTGGGTGTGGTGGTGCATGCTTATAATCGCAGTTCTAGGGAGGCTGAGACCAGAGGATCAGAGGTTCATGGGCCTCAGCTACTTAGTGAGGAACTCCACAACTTAGTGAGACCCTGTTTCAAAATAAAGAATAAAAACGGGTGTAGCTCAGAGGTAGAATGCCCCTGGGTTCAATCCCCAGAACCGCAAAAAAAAAAAAACAAAAACCTCTGAATATAGGTATTTGGGGGTGCTATCCCAACCACCTGGCCACACCAACACAGAGATGCCTGAGGTACATTACAATATGCACCAAATTCAAAAATTAAAAGGCTTTGAGCTCTGTTTTGCACATAGCTGTTGCATGAGTCACAAATTACCTTGCATGCAGCAACTTAAATCAACAAATGTTTATTATCTCACAGTTCCTTTGGGTCAGGAATCTGGGAGTAGCTTAGCTGGGTGCCTCTGGTTGTGGGGGATGTCCTTCTAAGCTCAGTTCCTTCCTGGACAGGCCTCTTTGTAGCTATCAGAGCATCTTGAGGATTGGGCCACTGTCTGTCCCCCAGAGTGAGTGACTCCAAAGAAAGGGCATGAACACCACCCAAGATGTAAGCCACAGTCCTTGTATAACCTAATTTCAGAAGCGACATCCCATCACTTCTGCGGTATTCTATTTCCTATACAGAAGCCATTAAGTCTAGTCCATACTTAAAGGAAAAGTCATTAAATTTCATCTTTTGAGAAGTATTAAAAATTTGTAAGCATGTCCTTCATTCCCCCCCATCAGTGCCATAAATAACTGAACTTTTTATCTAATCTCCAATTTATACAGTGAGTTGATTCAGAAGATCAAATGTATACTAATAAAATGGAAGAAGAGATAGGAGCCTTAAAATTGTGGCTTTGATCCACATTCTGATAGCAGTTTCGTGTGGTAGCTGGGGAACCAAGATAATTGGTTCCATAAGATAATTGGGGAACCCTTCTGCAAGTCCATTTTTTTAGCTATTATCCTCTGGCCAGGCACTATGTTCTACATGCATGATCTTACGGGGTACTTTTCAAATTCTAATAACAGATATTTGAATCTGCATTTCTCAGCTATGGGCAGTGGGGCATAAAGAGGTCAAATAACTTATCAAGATCACCCAGGGTCCAGAATAGGACCCTAAATCTGCCTTTCAAGCATAGAACAGCATGTGAAGAGACACAGAAAAACATAAAAAATAAAAATAAAAGCACTATGACTTGATAAGACATTACCATGAATAATAGCAGTGTTAAAAGAGGAGACAGAGCCGGGCGTGGTGGCACGCTTGTAATCCCAGCATTTGGGAGGCTGAGACCAGAGGATCCGAGTTCGCGGCCAGCCTCAGCTACCTAGTGAGGCACTCCGCAACTTAGTGAGACCCTGTTTCAAAATAAAGAATAAAAAAATAGGGCTGGGGGTATAGCTCAGAGGTAGAATGCCTCCGAGTTCCATCCCCAGTACCACAAAAACAAAACAAAACAAAAAAACAAAAAGCCAGGTGTGGTGGCGCACGCTTGTAATCCCAGCATTCGGGAGGCTGAGTCCGGAGGATCCGGGTTCGCGGCCAGCTTCAGCTACCTAGTGAGGCACTCTGCAACCTAGTGAGACCTGGTTTCAAAATAAAGAATAAAAAATAGGGGTGGGGGTATAGCTCGGAGGTAGAATGCCCCTGAGTTCAATCCCCAGTACCGCAAAAAAAAAAAAAAAAAAAAAAAAGAGATAGTTATCAGTAGTAATGATGCCAATGCTGATGTGAGTCATGTAAGTATTTTGATAACTTTCTAGTATATAATATATATCTCTGTGTTAGTCCAGACTTCCATTGTTGTAACAAATATCTGAGATAAATCAACGTGCAAAGAGAAGAGGTTTATTTCTGGCTGTTTTCGGGTTTCAGTTTATGGTCCATTGGTCCAAGGCTTTGGGGCTCATGTGGCAGAGAAAGCCCTCTACCTCGTATCAGCAAGGAAGCAAAGTAAGAGAGGAAGGAAAGAGTGTCCCAATATTCCCTTCAAAGGCACACTCACAATGACATAACTTCCTTCCCCTAGGCCCCATGTCTATCTGTCTGTCTGCCTGTCTGCCCCCCTCTCTCTATATATATATTAGTGATTGAACCCAGAGGCATTCTACCTCCATGCTAAACCCCCAGCTCTATTTTTTTTTTATTATTTTATTTTGAAACAGGGTCTCACTACATTGCTCAGGACCTCATTAAATTGCTGAGGTTGGCTTCGAACCTGCAATCCTCCAGTCTCAGCCTCTCAAGTAGTGGGATTACAGGTATGTGCCACCATACCTGGCTAAGCCCCATCTCTTACAGGTACCACCACCTCCAAATAGCACTGCCAGCTGGTGACTAAGTATTTAATACATGGGCCTTTGGGGCACACTTATCTAAACCATAGCAATTTCTTTTCTCTATTTTTCACTGAAATACTGTAAGAATTATGTGTTTTGTTTGGTGCCTTGCACACCAAGTATATGAGGATATTTATTAACTCCACTTGAAGGGGATCAGGGTATATTGCATAGTCAAATGGTGTCCAAAGGGCTACTTGTTAAGAACCTATAATAGTGACACCTTGAACTTAACTTCTCTAACAGGAAACATCATATCCAAATCAAAGACTGAGATCAGAAAAAGTGATAAAACATCACACAAAACTTACCTGGACATATTCAGTACCCAATAGCTTTTAATACCCAACAAAAATGTCCCTTTGTCTCAAGGCTTGCTCTTACATCTCCAGCCTCCAGCCTCATTCACTTATCAGTTCTAGCACTTCCCAAGCTTCCATTTTACAGTGGCTAAACAGACAGGGCAAGAAAAATGTCTTACTAATCTTTGAAATCCATAAACCCAGCAAGGAATTTAGCCTGTAGTGGGCATTTCCAAATATTTATTGATTTAATAAACTACTCCTAAAATTACCAGGGGGTAATAAGTGTGAGATTATGAAGCCATCATTTAATAAATACACATTTCTGAGGTTCAAATTCCTGCTTTCCGAGTACTTAAAGATGGATGAATTCAGGGAAACCCTTCAAGTTACATGATTGCTATAGATTGAATGTTTGCATTCCTCTAAAATTCACATGCTAAAACATGGATGATATATAGAATAGTCTTTGAGATGTGATTAGGTCATAAAGGTGGAGCCCTCAAATGGGGCTCCTTATAAAAGAGGCCCCAGAGAGAGTTGGCAGTCCTTCCACCACATGAGAATCCAGAAAGAAGCCACAAGTCTATGAACCAGGAAAGTGGGTCCTCATCAGGCACCATATCTGCCAGCACCTTGATGTTGGACTTCCCAGCCTCCAAAACTGTGAGAAATGAATGCTCATTGTTTGTTACCACCCAGTCTATGGTATTTTGATAAAGCAGCCCAAAGAGACTAAGACAGAGATATTGCCAGGAACTTGAATAATTCCAATCTGAAATTTTTCTAAGAAATTCTGTGAAATTCTATATTTTATAGATAAGAAATTGAGGTTTAGAAAGGCCAAATAACCCACCCTACGTCTTCTGGGCTGTGCTTGAAGCTTTACATTTTTAACTCAGAGTGTGGCATAGTTCTGTCATATATGTGTCCTGAATTCAGGAGGGCAATTTGAGAAGTACACTGAATTTATCTTATATGGATGGATAATCAAGCTATAATTTTTTCCTTTTTCTATTTCATATTTTACATCCAAAGAATTGAATTATATTTGTATCCAATTGTTTTTATATAATCATATGTCTGAGAAGCATAAATTTAGTTTATTATTCTAAAGGAAAGCAAAATTCTATGCCAAAAAAATAAGGTATTGGAAAAAAAAACAGAAAATTAAAGAGAAAAAAGGAGTAGGAAGAAAATGATAGGAGGAGATAAGAAGAAGTAATGGGGAGGAAGAAAGAAAATATAGAATAGATTCAAAAAGAAGATAATATGTACTTAAGTAAATTACAGATGATAAAAAATCTTTTCAGGAAATGTATGTCCGAATTAAAAAGTAGCATTCCTTAGCTCCCTTTCAGCAAGCAAACAGCAGAACTTACAAGATGTGAATCCTTCCACATTGCGCTATTTCTTAATAAACTCTGTGTGTGCAGTCCTAACCTTGGGAATAACCAGCTCTTGACATATATCTGTTGAATGGAAATGAATTTTCCTCATGCAAAGAAACAGCTCTGCCCCATTGTATGTGAACACTTTCCTGTCTGCTGTCACACAGACTGATTTTAAAGAGCAAGGTGTGAGGTCACACCCACCAGTGCATTAGCTCATCAGAGGGGCCCAGAAGCCTCACTGGGAAAATAAACTTCTCAGTCCATGCCTAAATGCTGAGCTCTCTTTAGCTTCTCATGTATTCTCGTACATTCAGTTTTCAGCCAGGCAGGCTGACAAGTTTAAGCCAAATGAGGCAGAGGTGGGAAGAGCCACACAAGTAAGCAGAAGGAAGTGTTTTTCTGAATCCATCTTGCTGGCAGTCCCAGTGCATTCTGCAACTAAGCAGGCTCAACTCACTGTCCAAAATGCAGCCTCCGCACAGAGTCTGCAGTTTTCCACCGATATCTGTAAACATTTGATGTCTGCATATACTCAGAGAGGAAAAAATCCAGAGGCTGAGTGTGCTCACATGTAAAGCACCCTGGGCTGTACTGCATCCTGAGACTTCTGGGTGCAATCTCCACCTCAAAGGCTTTAGCAAAACTATCTTGGATGGTGCCCCTAATTCTCTCAGTGTCCCTCAGGTTGCCTCTTCTGTGGGTACAGCTGCAGAAATCCCCTCCCCCTCAATCACAGCAGGGAAGAACCTCTGGCCAAGGCATCTGGTGGCATCCTGACCAGGCAAGATGGACTTCCCTGGTGGGTTTTATATTTGTTTTTCTGCTGAAAAGTTTGTCCTTTGGAAATCATTTATACCAGTGGCCTCCAAATATTGGTTGGAAATCTATAATTATGCTGAATGAACGGGTCAGTCGACATGAGAAAAATAAAGATAAAAGTGGTGAATATTTATACAGCTAAAGTTATTCACTTTAAAAGAATGGCCTCTGCTCAAAAATCTGTTCTTTCTACCATTTTGGTGTGAAACTGGAGTTCCTATTTTGGAATGATGGTCATAGTAGAGGATGCTTTTCTGTTTTCCAGCATCCCAACCCATCCTAGTCCCATGTCTTTATCCCTATGTCAGTCTCCCCCATGATGGGGTGTGTGTGTGTGTGTGTGTGTGTGTAAGACAGACTAAAAGTAATTAAGGAGAGAGGAGAGTTCTGAAGAGAGCAATGAAATGCAAAATCACCAGGGTAGGTAAAAAGAGATAGCAAGGATACCTGATCAAACCTTCACAGAATGCAGTGTGGGTTAAATTTAGGAGCCTGAGGGTGTTTGGGCATAGTAGGATAATCGAAGGGCTGATGAAGAAGGCAGAAGGAATAAGTTCCTCACTTGACTGAGAACAGTATTTGGGAGGGGCAGGATGGGGGAGGGGATGCTGGAGCCAGAGAATAGAGCTGCAACCAGAGCCTGAGAGAAGTGGAGGAAGGCTTTTTGTGAATGGATGGGCGTGGAGTATTTCTTCCACATTCCAGAGGAGGGAGGAAGGATCACAAGGCCTGAGGGTGGAGAAAGGCTTAAGGAATCCTCTCCTGGGACTCTTCACAATGGCACAGCCACCTTTCAAATCTCCCAGGCCAGTTCAAAGAACAGCTGCTCTGTATTAGCAACCTGAGGCATATTTCATTTTCGTTTTGTTTATTGCTGTTATTTTAAAAACAACTAATCTTGCCTGTGGTGCACTGGATTTTTTCACATTCCCATTGCATGTGCAATCAGGAATTTGACTAGAAAAAGTGTGAGAGCCCAAAGAGGCTTGACAGGTCCAGTGCTCACACATCCTCCACTGCTTCTCCACCATATTTATTTGCCCCTAAGGTTGAGAGTGAAGGGAAGAGTCAAAAAAAATGCAGCCTCAGAAGGAGGATGCACAAAGGTGATGTCCACACGACATCAAAATCCTCATCAAATCCTTCAGTGCATCCAAGGACCTGAATGCTTGGTGAGTCTGTGAAAATGCTTATATGCTTAAGGGAACTTTGCACCAGTAATGGCAATGGCTAGCATGGTGTTCGTACAGCTCACAAACAAATTCACAGGTGTGTCTAGGCTTAATTCATCAATCCTGGTGAACCAAGAATGAAACGTTATGCCTCCCTCCACAGTTATGAGCGGTATCTTCAGGTTAGATCAGAAATAGATCTATTCTAACAGATAACAAAACTATGCCTCTTCTAGGGAGACCCAACCGACTTGGCACTCAACTTGGTGAGGTAATAATTAATGACTTTCTGCAAATTAGAAAGATGGACCCTTCCTCTAGGAAGGCACATAGCCGGGCCAGCAGAGTGCATGCTGAAGCTTAGCCTTCTTAGCTGAGTCCTTTGTGCCATGAACAGCCTGTAGAACTATGCTGAGACCCTGCCTCCCTCTACAGAGTCTAAGTATGAGGTGACTAGCCGGGCGTGGTGGCACATGCTTGTAATCCCAGCATTCGGGAGGCTGAGACCGGAGGATCCCGGTTCACGGCCAGCCTCAGCTACCTAGTGAGGCACTCCGCAACTTGGTGAGACTCTGTTTCAAAATAAAGAATAAAAAATAGGGCTGGGGGTATAGCTCGGAGATAGAATGCCTCTGAGTTCAATCCCCAGTACCACAAAAAAAAAAAAAAAAAAAAGTATGAGGTGACTAGAAGTATGATAGAAGTATGATCATTTCAAAGTAGGAAGATGGGAAATGATCCATGATAAGACTTCCTTAGTTTGAACCACAAAAATAACTCACACTCCCTGCTTCATAAAAGAAAAGAAACTTCAGCCGGGCGTGGTGGCTTGTAATCCCAGTACTTAGGAGGCTGAGACTAGAGGATCCGGGTTCGCGGCCAGCCTCGGCTACCTAGAGTGAGGCCCTCTGCAACTTAGTGAGACCCTGTTTCAAAATAAAGAATAAGAAATAGGGCTAGGAGTGTAGCTCAGAGGTAGAAGGCCTCTGGGTTCAATGCCCAATACCGCAAAAAAAGAAAAAAGAAAAGAAAAGAAACAATTCTGCTTTGCAAGTACCTCGGGCACAGTGCCTCCCATCGCCACCTCACCACGGACATCTAGCCTAAACTGAAGCACCTGTGCCCTGTGTCTGAGAACCTGGGGGCTGAAGAAGCCATTCACTCCCCTTTCACACTGCTATATGAACAAGATAATCTGTCCCATCTACACTGGAAAGCCTGCCTCCCTCTAACTTTTGCCCATCAATCCATCTTAGCTGTGTATCTGACACCATCTGCCTTTGGTGTCACTGCTTTTCCACGCAATGGCTCATGCCTCCCCCTACCGCCCCCCCACCCCCCACACACAGGCCAAGCTTCTATTTTCCTAGCTAAGTAAAAGCACCTTGCTTTAGTCCAACCCATCCTCCAAAGCTAAGGTAATTGACAAAGGACATGAATGAATCTGTGGTTCATCACAGTAACTACCGAGCAGCCAAGTGCCGGTGAAGGATGACCTTCCTTTCACTGAGAAGCAATCCCATGTCTTGGAAATAGAATTCCTAGAAGTCTGGCACCTTGGGGAAATTTAAGGAACACACACACCCCCATGGGCTGTAATAAGATATTGCTGAAGTTTTGGCTGATATATGCCAGAGAGCCACAAGGGGAAAGTGGCCTAGAGAATGTAATGGATAACAGCACAATGCACTGCACCCGGAGCTACATCGTTAGAAACAGAGAGGACTACAGCAAACCAAAGGGGCTCTGGCGTTTCCGGAGCTGACAAGGAAAGTGATGAATGAAATACAGCAAAGTCCACACAGGCTTGACCCTTGAGAAGAGGACTTAGAAAAATGAAGAATTTACAAATCGGACAAGTGGTGCCCTCGACCAAGACACAAGCCACACACCTGGAACCAGAATTCTTACTGCTAAAGGCAAAAGGTACTCTAAAAGCAACACAGTAGGCAGTCATTGTAAACAGCAGCTTTTCCATTTGGAAAAGTTCCTGACAAGAAGGACATTTGGCCAAGAAAACAGTAAAATTATGGTTCACTTTGTTACAAGATGTTGGCTATTCCCATTTTGGAACTTTGTTATAGGAAACCAAGTATTGCTTTTCTGTTAGTAGAATGAAATGTGAGGAATATGCATATAATTCTTATATCAGGCCTTGTTTTATTATAACAGCAGGAATGCTATTTAATACCTGAAGGTAGCCATAGATGCTGTCAAGGAAAAATGAAACGGAGGAAGAATCTCACAAAAATTACATGTAACAAAAACACAGAGGTATTAGGCCTCTGTCTTAATCTTTTTTTTTTCAAATGTTTTCAAAGCTTAGTTGTGCATGGTGGCACATGCCTGTAATCCCAGTACTTGGTGGGCTGAGACAGGAGGATCGCAGGCTCGAAGCCAGCCTCAACAACCCTCAGCAACTTCGCCAGACCCTATTTTTTAAAAACAAGGGCTGGAGGTGTAGCTCAGAGGTTGAATGCCTCTGAGTTCAATTCCAAGCACCAAAACCAAAAGTAAATAAATGTTTTGGAAGCTTATAGGTATTTTTGTGTTGTGGTACTGGCAGTCGAGTCCAGGCCTTCTCACGTGCCAGGTAAGTGCTCTACCTCTGAGCTACATCTCCAGCCCTTTTTATTTTGATTTTGAGACAGGGTCTTGCTACATTGTCCGGGATGGCCTCAAACTTGTGATCTTCTTGCCCCCGCCTCTGGAGTCACTGGGATTACAGGTGTGCACCACCATGCTAGGTAAATTTTCAGTTCTGTAATATAAGTCAGTAGAAAAAAAAAATCCTTTTATAATTAACTTTTCTGAAAATCTAGCATAGGCTATCTGAATAAGGATGCATGCTTACTTGCAAATGTTCATTCATACATTTATTCATATATTCACAAACGCTGACTGAATACCTATCATGTGCCAGCCCTGTGCTAGGAACTGGAGAGGCAGTGTCAGCAACACAAAGGTGGCCCTTGCCCTCCGGGAGTCAGCAGCAGAATGAGGAAAATAGACATTAGTTAATTCCACAAACAGTTACCTAATTTAAAGTCATGGTACTTCCTAGGAAGAAAAATCCCAAGGGGCAAAAAGAAAGCCAGAATAAACCAAGTCAAAATGTTTTCCAGACACAGTATCTAAAAACTCATGACGCCAACTCTTGGTTTTTGTGACCACCACAGTGCTGCCAGTTATCGTAGATTTTTAAAAAAAACTATTATCAAAATAAAATTATTGTTAATTAAAGTAAGTAGGACATAGACCAACTTTAAATGATGGAGAGAAGGGAGGGAGGAGCTGGCAATTAAAGGAATAAATAATAGCACAGGAAGGTTTTGCTTCTTTTAATAGATGTGTTCCTAAACAGTTAGGAACAGTTAGTCAATTTATCCGGTGCATGTTTATTTAGAGGACAGTGAACACCCAGGACAAAATGGATCCCAGTGCTGGTGGCAGCAGGTGAGCCTGCAGTGGGGTCAGAATAATGAGAGTCTAGAACAGAATGGCTTTGGAAACCAGTCAGAATCAACTCTGCCATGAATTATGCAAACTCTGGAAGGCTATTCATCTTCTCTCAGCCTCAATTTTCCTCTATAATTACTATCAGTCATAGTAGAAAAAGGAGAGTATTACAGAGGACTAACTATAGAGTGGGCAGAAATAAATTATGAATAAGTAACAACTTGAGTGGTCTACCAACTATTATCCAAACTATGCTTTGCAGGCAAGTCTGCTAGGATGAGGACGCCTGGACTGAGGCCTAGAACAGGGGCAGCATATCCATCCACATATAGTACTGGAATCAGCAGGCATCTCAGACATGGATAATGACAGAACCAAGCCACGAGTACCTAATTAGGAAATGGCTAATGAGAGCTGAGAGTTCTGATGGGTGCCCCATGCAGGGTACATGAAAGTCAGATCAGGGGTTTGGATGGGAAAACACAGTCTCTGAGCACGAGGGTAAACTTAAGGGTATTTTAAGAAGACTAACAAGCAGGAGCCTGAAGATCAGATAGGAGAACAAAAAGCCTGAAGCCACTATAATAGTGCTAGCATCAAAAGGGCACCAGGCTAGACTGGAGGTGCTAACTTCAAGAAACTATTATTTTCTGTGGGCAGAAGGTAGAAAATGTTTGGCCTGGCTAGTGGCAGGTATATGAGTACAGCAACCAGATCTACTGCTCTAAAGCACCAAACTTCCATGAAGTTAAGCATCATTGCTGCTGAGCTAGTTTATCCATCTCTGCTTCCCTCAGCTCAGTCTTTAGTCCAGGCAAGTAACCACACAAAGCAAGTGGTGATGGTTTCTGTTTTTTCCATGTATAGTGCCATCCTGAGCACTGTGGGCAGGTAAGGCGTCTATCTAGATGACTGCTATAGTTTGGATCTAGAATGTCCTCCAAACACCTATTTGCTAAACATTTGGTCCTTAGCCTATTGGGAGGTGGAACCTTTAAGAGGCCTAGTGGGAGGTCTTAGGTCATGGGGGGTGTGTTCTCAAAGGAGACTATGGGATGCCGGTCTCTTCTTCTTCTCTTTGCTTACCAGCTGCATGCGGTGAGCAGCTTATTCCACCATATGCTCCCACCATGATGTGCTGTCTCACCCCAGACACCACAGCAATGAAGTCAAGTGACCTGGACCGAAACCTCTGAAGCCATGAACAAAAATAAACATTCCTTCTGTATAAATTGATTAGCTCAAGTATTTGTTATAGTAATGGAAAGCTGACTGACACAATGACGCACCACAGCAGCACACCAGGATGGGGAACGTAAAATATGACCCAGCATGTGGTCCTCCTAGTGCCTCGCTCCAAACAGGAGTACCTCGGAGATGCAGGAAATAGGAGCCTGAGAGGGAGCAATGGAAAACGGAGCCAGTGAGAAAGAGAAGAGCATGTCCCAGATGCCAAAGACACCCACAAACACTGTCTGGGGAAACTTTACCCCAGGACTGACTGTGTGACTAAAAGTACATCTGGTGCCTATGGAAATTTCATGGTCCTTTTCTGGAAGCCAAGTCTTTTTTCTCCAAATGGATTATCTTCACTGTGAATGTGTCTAGTCACCAGGAAACTATGCATGCTGTTGTTATAGGCAGAAAGCCAGCCAGGTAATTGCATTGTTGAGGGACATGATTGGGGTTCAACTCCTTAGTGGCCTACTTTGTTTATTTGATTGCATGACCACAGAACATACTTCTAATCCTACTGTTTAACATTCTTTCAGTTGAAGCCTGACATTAGTTGATTGCCAGAAGAATTTAAGGTCTATAAATGTGTGAACCTATGAAGAAAATTCTGTTGCTATCCCTACTTCACAGATGAGGAAACCGAGATCACGCATCGTAGCCTGGCTGGGAGAGGAGAGATAGCCAGGGAAAAAGCACAGACCTGAAGATGGCAGTGTGATGCCTGTAATCCAGGGAGTAAGAAACACAGAAGTACCTTCTTAACAGCAGGTATGTACGAAGGACTGAATTGGTTCTGAGAGGAGAGAGGTTTGAGGAAGAGGAAAGGTGGCCCTCAGCCTTCTCAAAATGACACATCTGCACTGTGCTGTGGAGGCCTGAGAACCCTAAAGTCATGTTCTGACCAGGAGCTCGTCCAGACTAGTTTGTGTTAACCTCAGTCTGTCTATGTGGATGTGTACGTGCTTGTACTTTGAGAGAGGGCATCATTAAAAAACAAGAGCAAGCCGGGCGTGGTGGCGCACGCTTGTAATCCCAGCATTCGGGAGGCTGAGACCGGAGGATCCGGGTTCGAGGCCAGCCTCAGTTACCTAGTGATGCACTCCGCAACTTACTGAGACCCTGCTTCAAAATAATAAAGAATAAAAAATAGAACTGGGGGTGTAGCTCAGAGGTAGAATGCCCCTGAGTTCAATCCCTAGTACCGAAAACAAAACAAAACAAAAAACACCAAGAGCAGAGCACTTGCTCTAATGAGGAAACAGAGAAGAAGAGTGGAAGGGCATAGCAAGGGCAGGAGTCAAAAACAGGAGCCGTTCTTCTCAGATGGGCCCCAAATCACTTCACTGCATTTTTGCAAACTTCAAATCCTCCCATATTTTCATTTCTCTGAATGGAATGCTATGTGAAACCTCTCTCTTCTTTTTCGCCAGGCATCTGACAGTTCAGGTGACATAAACACTGCATCAGCTCCATCAAGATTCCAGGCTTCTATGACGCTTCCTGCAGTACCAAGCTTCTGGCCTCAGCTCCCTACAAGGGAGGGCTCATGCCTCCCAAGGAGCCAGCCTCACAGACAGCAGCTTGGGAGAGAGGAGCCAGATAGTTGCTTGGGAAAGAGAAACAAGACAGCTGCTCTGAGTGGTAGTTTTATGGTGGTCACAGGTGTACCTATTGAGTTTTAGGCCTCAAATCATTCCTTTTCTACCTAAGAGTAGGAAGGAGTTGGCATAGAGATTTTTATTTTCAAAGCACATTATATAATATTGGGTTGGTGGCAAGTACTAATAACAACTGTCATACCTACCCACGACTACATTAAAAATAAGACTGAAATAGAGATTGTTGTGGGATGTCTTGGGTTTTCCCTCAAAAGTACCGATGAAGAAAGTACTGGAAAAATCAACATCAAGGGCAATCTTTAGCTGACAGTACCCCAGCAACACAAACCACAGCCCAGAAATCTTTCCAAAGCTACAAGATGGAAACATCAAAAAAAGCCTTTCCACAAAACATCAAATTCTGCAAAAACTGACTTGACAGAAATCAGCAGGTCCCAAACATGTCACATTTGAGAAAATCTCAAATTCAAATGAGAAAGGCAATTTTTATGTGATCCACCTTCAAGTTTACCTTTCCTATTTGGGCATTCAATTTAAATTCTATGTAAGTGCTCAATTAAAACTTCCAAATTTTAAACAGTAGCACAGAGCTTATGTGGACTGATCTGGTATGATCAATTTTGAGTGCTGGTTAAAATTCACCAAGGAAAACAAAGGGGAGGAGCAAGATGAACAAATTACACTGATGCTAAGAGATTCCATGTCTTTAAAATGGGGTGAATACACTAAACTGAAAATTTTCATCAATATCCACAGGGTTAGGTCCAAATTTTAAATCTGCAAAAAAAAAAAAAAATCAAATCGAAGCATTCTCTCCCCTTTCCGATTATGTGGGTTTTTTTTTTTTTTTCCAACTCATTCATAAAATTTCCCCATTTGTCTTCATTGTTGTATGAATGATTTTAAGTGCCAGACAGATCACCTCACAGGGGTAAGAGCTAAAGTTGATTACCAAATTTGGCCAAAGCACTCTCCAAGACAAATTAAATTTCAGATCTCAGTTATGGAGGTCATCTTGCCATGTTTTCAGGAATACTAGCACAAAAACATCAAAACTCTAGCAGAATTGCATAAACATGAGTAGTTAAAGCTCCAGCATTTTCAACATCCCATTATTTAGTAAGAGTTAAGTCCCTGGTCTTACAATATTCACTGTCATTTTAAAATCTCTTCCATCTTAGCAACCCAGAGCAACTCTTGCCAGTCTACAAGTTTATCCAAGTTCTCACTTTTACTAATATTTGAGCATACACAGAAACCACGTGTAAACACAAAAGTGTCTTTCCTCTAGAGTTATAAAGAATAAGACTTGCTAAAGTACTTTAAATATGGGGTAAATGTTGAACCTACCACCAGAGTTTCTATTTTGTAGCCCATCCCACTTCTTTAATATGATGCTAGTTTTTTTTTGTATTGGCATTTAAAAAATTACTGTGTCAAGGATGTCGCTGGAATTTCACTTAATATATGGGTCAGGAGGACAAGAGGGAAGAGAGAGGAGAAGAAAGGCAATTTGAACAAGGAAAGCAAAATGACAGCAAAGGCTAGAAAGGGCCTGGTTCTACAAAGCCTTTTTAAGCAATGTCTTCATCCCTACCATCTCGGTGCACCCTTGTAAGGCTCCAATCCTTTATTTACAACTCCTTCAGCTCTCTGATAGGTAGTTTTACACATTGCAGTACCAAGTACCAAATGCCTTGTAGCAACAATCTGGAGAATGATAAGTCCCTTCGATACTAATTGCCATAAATCAGTTGTAAGAAAATGACCAAGGACTGAGCATTCTGAAAGGGGAAGCCTTCCCCTCCGATGGGTGGGATCCAGACTCAGCAAATCAGGTGCAAGTGACAAGGAAACTCCAGCTTTAAAAACCAAAACGGAAGCCAGGTGTGTTGGCGCACGCTTGTAATCCCAGCATTTGGGAGGCTGAGACCAGAGGATCCGGGTTTGCGGCCAGTCTCAGCTACCTAATGAGGCACTCCGCAACTTATTGAGACCCTGTTTCAAAATAAAGAATAAAAAAAAAATAGGCCTGGGGGTATAGCTCAGAGGTAGAATGCACCTGGGTTCAATCCCCAGTACCGGGAAAAAAAAAAAAAAAAAAAAAAAAAAAAAAAAAAAAAAA
>PVLC010000202.1:0-40247 GCA_004027655.1 Graphiurus murinus | reverse complement strand
GGATTAAAGTGGTGACTGTGTGAATGTGGACCTAGTGTATATTTAAATGCCATTTTAAAAAAAATCCAGGTTGGGGCTTTCCTGCCCCACATGCCACTGCAGATTCCGTGGTCTGGGAGACACTGCCCTTTGACTAGCAGCTGCTGTCTCCATCGCTGGACGACACCACAGTTAATTAAATGTCCACTCCAACAGTAAAGTTCATTATCTAACACTGGAAGTGCAGTTATCAGAATATACTTGATGGGCCAGAGCTGTCAGAAGGTCCTATCAAGCATGTAACAGAGAAAAAGATAAGATGAATTTGCCTTTAATACAGAATTAAAAAAAAAAAAAAAAAGCAGTAGCTCAAAACGCCAACTGCAGGTTTGCAAATAAGATACAGTCAAGGGCTTTTTCACTATTTAACTTTTTGTTTTTTTAATGTATACGTTAGCCCAAAAATTGTTTCCACTGATCCCAGTGTGAAAGTCACAGTCCTTCCTGTGAGCTAAGCAATTTTAATAGTTGCTATCTCATCTCTTCATAACAGGGCTGGGAAGACAATACATTTATCCCCAGTTTCCAGGAATGTGTGTTTAGAGGAAACACACAAACCAACACCTAAGGTCACAGAGCTGGAAAGTGGCAGAGCCATGGCTCAGGAAGGGACCATCTAATTCCACCACGTCCTAATGCACACTGGCTAGACGCCCCACTCCCAGGCCTTCACACTACCACCCCTGCTGCTCCCGGGGCTTCCAGCCAATTAAGTGCCCACATCATAAGCAGGGGGTGACATTTGTCGCCCCTGTTTAAGAGTTCCTACAGTAATTCTGATGACCTGGGCTCAACAAAACTGATCACTGTTCTAAAAAACAAACGGCAACACAGTGTTCTGAAAGTGCCCCACAACTCTAAAAGGAACAACGCCATCAGTCTTGTGTCCTCTTTCAGAGTGAAACAAGGGCCTTCAATCCACTCATGTAAGACATGCCTAGAGGCAGGCAGAGATGCTCTGAACTTCCCTCTCAGACAAGTGACAACACTCAGCCACAGGAAGGAGGGGGCAGGCCAGGGTGCACCAACCAGGAAGTGAGAATTGGGTTGGTCTACTGCTTTCCAAGGAGCATCCATTCCTTTGGACTTTTTACTAGGAAAATAAATATGTCCTATCGGTCTGCAGGTATACCTGTATTTCTATGTAAGAACGAAAACCAAAGGAATACTTGAGAAAAGCCACACTTAAAAGTATTTTCCTCAAAATGGTTTTTGAGTCACCTGGGGAATCTTACGTTCCTATAAGATTTATGGGTGTGTAGTTTATTTTCACAAAAGCCAAACTTGAAATTTGTAATAACCCAAACCTGGTTATTACAAGGTATTATTACCCTAGTATTCTTAACTGCTCCGCTGTGCTAAGGATGTGAGGCTGTCTAATTCCAGCCAGAACAAGGTCACCAGACCTATTGTAATGTTCACTCTCTTCTTAATGCAGGGGCTTGGGAGGTCCCCACCATGGGTGTGAAGGTTTAGGCATGCCCATTCATTTTTTGCTGGGTTCCTGCTCTGCAATAAAACACCGAAGTACTATAATAGAGAATGACACCACTTCCAACAGCCCCAGATTTCCCAACAAAAAATACAGTCATTTCTCTAAAAGTGTCATGAGGGTGGTGGTTTGGCACCCACATTTCTTACAATCAGCAAAAACCTACTAAATCCCTCCCCCAAAAGTCCATTCTATACAATGTTTTACAGCGACATGGCCTGTCTTTGATATCTGAATAATTTGACTAGGAGCAAGTAAAGTCACAACAACATTAAGTACAATAACTTTCTACCCCCTTTTTGGTTCCCAAATTGAAACTTGCTGAAATAAAACTTGACAGCCCAAAGCTCCCTGGGATGTGTTCCAGATGAACTGAGTCATCCGCACACACTTGCAGACGCAGGGACACACTCACAGGCACGCACATGCTCTGAACCCTCGCTCGGGCACAGGGAGCTGTTTCCATCTGTATTTGACAACCCAGTGCTGAGGGTCTTGAAGCCCAGGACTGCTGATGAATGCAACTTTAAATTTAATTTGGGGGGATGCTAATTGTGGAGCAGTGGGAAAATACTGGCGACATTTTGACTTTCACAGCCCCACTCCCCTGATTAAAAAATATCAGCTTTCCATCTGCAAGACATTTCTAAGGTAGACTCCTTACAAATTGTTAAGGTGCAATTTGTGCACAGTTAGTTCTTTGTTTAATCGAGAAATCTGCCCAAACTCTGATTGGGCTGATTTCCCTAAGGCCGGGAGTGAAGGTTATTTCCTTATGCCTTTTGGGAGCAGCAATCTCTCTAATACGTTTCTGAATTATTCCAGACTGTGCTGAGGCTGAACATGAGAACAAAGCCCTGGTTCCACAGCAGAAAGACTAACCGAACTCCCAGCTGGGAAGGTTTAGGCAGAGATTTATAAGTACAAACACTGAAGAAATTTGCAAGTAATTGCATGTATTTGCTTTCTGTTGTGGCATGCAGTAAACCAGTATTTATTAAAATACATCAACAAGGTACTTTTATTACTCCCTCTCCTTGATGCCTTGTAGAGGGGAATAAAGTGCTTGGCTCCTTCCATTTCTTTAAATTAAGGGACTGAAACAATATTTTACAAGAATGCAAGAGAGAAGAGTATGGACACATACTCTGTATGGCTCTCGCCTCTTCCTTGACTTGCAATTGAATCACGAACATGGCTCTAGACCTGCTGTTCTTATTTCCTCTTCTATAGCTTGACTTTTTAAAACATTCATAAGTTTCCATGAATCTATTATTTGGGTGATCAATAATAACCATTTTTTCCCTATGGGATTTCTGTTAGTTTTTGCACTGCAGTTTGCAAACCTGAGTGCTATATAATAGGCATGCGTTGGAATGATATATAATGACAGACTCAGAATGTAACTGATTAATAACAGAGTAACTTAAATAACAATAACACAAAAGGAGCTATTATGTTCAGTGGCTCCATGTTTGAATTCCTAGGCCATCAGTTGCTTTGGGTTTTAATTTGGTAGTGAGAGGTCAGAAGAAAACCTTCCCCCAGGTTTGTCCCCAGGTGACAAACCTTCCCCCTCTTGACTCTGATGACAGCTCTTCACTTGCTTCAGGATCAGTCCTTTTAATGACAGATCCAAATCTTAGTATAGAATAACACAATGGGTCTCCACCTTGCATCTGCCTCAACTAAACAGCTCCTTAAGACAGACTGTGAAGCCCAGTGTGTCTGGGGCAAGCCTTATAACTTGCATTTCTAACAAGCTCCCTATGGATGCAGCTGCTGCTGGTCTTGGAACTACCCTTTGAGAAATGCTGGTCTAGCAGGTAGTTAGACAAAAGTATGGTTCAGTCAAGGTAAGAGGCACCAAAAATATTTTTTTCAATAAATGTCAGTTGCTACCCACTTAGATACATGATTGGTAACACTACTGTGTAGGACTCCCAACCCTTCTACCTTTTCCATATTGGCCCTTGTGCCACTTTCCCTTCCATCTTATGTCCCCTAAGGACGTAGAGGGGAGCACAGAGCTGGAAAGTGACCGCTTCACTCTTGTAAAGATTGAAACCCTCACATCCCCACTTCCTACTTCCTTACCAACAGGGCATCCACAACCAAGAGAGTGTGAGATCACAGCTAAGGCACTGGCATCATGCCTGGGAAGATTCAAGCACTCACTGAATACTAGCTACTACTGTTTTAACATGATCATCATTAGGGTAAATCAGAGTACAATAACACATGCCTGAGGGTGCTTCCTCATTCCCTGGAGACTGAAAAACAGCCGGGCAATTCTGATTTGTCTTAATTTTAGCACTAGCAATTACTAAGTCTTAGATTTCAAAAAAGTCCCAGGCAGTCACATCAAGTGGAAGGTTTCTGAGATGCAGCCTATCCTCTCTCCCCTCAGCTCAGGCCCATATTTCCCCAGCATCAGCACCTGTATCTTTAAAATAGACTTATCTCTCAATGTCTGTGACATGAAGACAAATGAATTAGTGACCATGGAGGAATATTGAAATGAAAAATGCTATTAGATAAAAATAAGCCAGGCAAGAAAATCAGATAGCATGCTTTTTTTCTTTTTAACTTAAAATATTCCACAGAAAAAAAAGTTCTGGCTTTTATGTAGTTTTTCCAACTATAAAACCATCACCTCCTGCTCACATATAATCAGGTTTTACTTTTATTAGAGAAAAACAAGTACTGTGTACATGACCACAAATTGGCTAAAAGTGATACTCTGGGATAGGAAACTAGATTGGTCTGTGTCTCAAATATCCCATCTCAAATAGCTTAAGAGAGTAAGTGCTCCATTCTGATAAGGATGCTTAGGACCAGGTAGCCAGTGTGTGCCAACATCACTGCCAGGTGCCCACAGACCCACACTACCTTCACAGTAAGCCTCAGAAGCAGGGTCAGGACACTGAGGTGTTGCGTGACTTATAAAAGAGACTCACCAGCAATGGACAAGAGTAGGATCCTGTTCTTTCTGATTCCAAAATAATATGACTTTACTCCAAGTGACCCAACTCATCGGCACCCACCTTTTCTCTGTGAGGAGCATGCATAAAACAGGTACATTTTAAAAGCTAATCAGCTATTCAAACTGAGAGGAAACCTAGCCTTACTAATCCCCAATGGACCAAATGATAAATCAGGAAAGACACCTTACTCTTTGATGACTGAATTTTTCCTAGGACCTGTAGTAGGGCGAAAATGATTCAATGTGGACTATTTTTACTAGAACATCCAAGTGCCTTTTTGACCTTACAAACAAAATGGGAAAAGGACAAATTGGGAAGTTAAATACAAAACTTGTAAAGCTTCAAACTTTTTTTTCTATAATTATTAAAACATGGATATATATATTTTTAAATTTACTGGTACATTAGAATTGTTCATCATAGCAAGGTTCCAGCACTGGGTGCTATGTACACATATGCTTCTATCCCGCTAAACTTCAATGAGATGTATGGTTACAGTCCACTAATACAAGTATATTAAAAAAATTGAAACTAATAAAAAAAAACACATGCACACAGCTCTTTGAATATTTCTCTCCACATCCCACCCTGTTCCCCCTCCTCCATCCTTTCCCACGTGAGTTAGTAAGATTGGTGATAATATTTTCAAATATTGCCATGATATTTTTTGAACTATTGCCTTCCCCAGTCTTCTCTCTTCCCCTCCTGAATTCTCACCCCTCATTCCTCTGAACTACTCTACTTATCTACCTTTGCATTAGTTTAGGTATAAGCTGATAAAGGCATAGATGATGCACACATTTCTCATTTAACCCTCCCCAATTCCTGCCCCACTCCCTCCCCCTCCTTCCTTCTCAAGTTCAGTTTAGTGATTGACTTTGATATGATTGTGAAAGTACATCATGTGCATTAAGGGTGTACCACACACACACACCATTACCTTCAGTTAACTTCAAACTTTTAATATATTCTATGCCCCTTCTGTTTTGTCCTGGTTAATGAAGATGTTAACCAAACATTAGTATTTATATCAGAAAAATCAATTAGCAAATCCATTATTCTCATTTATTTTATTTATTTATTTACTTATTTACTTATTGTGTGTATGTGCTAATGGAGATTGAACCCAGGGGCATTCTACCTCTGAGCTGTATCCCCAAGCCCTATTTTATTTTTTATTTTGAAACAGGGTCCCACTAAGTTGCAGAGGGCCTTGCTAAACTGCTGAGGCTGGCTGAGAACCTCAGATCCTCCTGTCTCAGCCTCTCAAGTAATGGAATTACAGGTGTGTACCACCACACCTGGCTCTTGGCATTTATTTTAAATGTGTGAAGTATGTGTAACTCATCTCTTATATCAGCAGCTTTCACTTTGATGGGGCCACTGGACAGGCCAGGCCAAAACTTTTTACTAGTCAGGCCTCCAATTTCACTTTCCTGGAGAAAATCAAGCTCAATTAACATTTAATATCCTGAACATGCTAACCTTAGCATTAAGACCTTACTTTAAGACAAATGTAAAGTCTTGAACAAAAAAGTAACAACAGAAAAATAATTAATAAATCTGGTGGCTATTCTAGCAAATATTGTCTTCGTCATATTTAGTAAGGTCTGTGTTTTTATTGACAATACACATCAAAACAAATCTGGATTAAGATGCACACCAAGAGCCAACAATCCCTGTACTTGGGAAACTGAGACAGGAGGATTGCAGGTTCAATACCAGCCTCAGCAACTATACAAGGCCCTTAGCAACTTAGCAAGACTGTTTGAAAATAAAAAATAAAATAGGGCCACATCCCTGGAATCAGTCCCTAGTACCAACAACAACAACAAATAAAGATGCATACACATTAGTCCCCCTTATTCATGGTTTTGCTTTCTGAAGTGTCAGTTGTCCAAGACCATTTGTGGGCAAAAAAATATTAAATAGAAAATTCCTGAAATAAACAATTCACAGGTTTTAAGTTGCACAGCATTTTGAGTGGCATGGTAAGAGATTGCATGGCCCCACATATGCAAACCATCCCTTTGTCCAGTGTGTCCACACTGCACAGGCTACCCAGGCACTGGTCAGTGACTCGCTAGTTACCAGAACAATGGTCCTAGCATCTCAGGGCTTATGTATGTTCAAGTAACTTTAATTTTACTTAATAATAGTTCCAAAGCACAAGAGTAGTAATGCTGGAGATTGGGATATGCCAAAGAGAAGCCATCAAATTCTTCCTTTGAGTGAAGAGGTAAAAGTATAATGAAATATTTTGAGAGTATATACACTCATGTTCACATAACTTTTATAAAATATATTGTTATAATTGTTCTGTTTTGCTATTTATTGTTATTGTTGATCTCTTGCTATGCCTACTTTACAAATTAAGCTTTACCATAGGTATATCTGTATAGGAAACAAACAGTATATATGAAGTACAGTACTATCTGGGGCTTCCACTGGGGATCTCAGTATTTTTATTTCCTAAACAGAAATTCAGACATAAAAAGACATAATTATTCAAATTATCATTAATGCCTATTGGTAATTCAACTTAGACACAATACTTGGGACGTAATAAATAAAAATTCTCCCCAGCATCAAAATAATTTGGCCTCAATTCTTCTTTCCTATTACAGAAAGTAAACTGATTTCATCATAAATATTGATGTTTATATTTAAGTAACTCAAAAGAAAAGTGCAATTCAAATAGGAAACTGATGTGTAACATTTAGGTGAGCAAAAGCATAGGATCTTTTTAGGATGGAAAATCATAATGCTTACCAATTGAGAACTTAAAGAAATTGAGATTGACATTCGACCTTTAAAAGCAGTGATTCTCACACTCTATTGTTATAAAAACTTGTTAAAAACACAATGCCAGATCCAGAAATTGATTCAGAAGGTATTGGGTGGAGCCCAGATTTCTACATGGTTACAAAGAACCCCAAGTTGGTTTTGATACCACAGTTTCAAGAGCAACACTCAGAGGCTAGGCCCCTGATGCCCCCCAGGCCATCATTCTTAGCTGTGTGTCCTCACCACCTCACCCCACTGCCTCCCCTTCCATTAAACACTCAGAGAAAAACACCTCTCAGAGGTGACTCCTTTTGACAACTGGGTAAGTTTCAATCAATGTAAACAGGAGGCAAACCAATCCCTTGCAGAAGTTTAAAAGTCAAATGTGAGCTTATCTCTAGGATGTCAGGTGGTCTATATGACAACATCTTTTTTCTTTAATAAATTGACTACAAGAGCATAGCTTGCTTATATTGTTATTTTAAGGACTGTTTCAAATTTGCAAAGGGTCCAATCTACATGAAATAGACAGATGGACAACAGTGTGAGATTGATGACTAGTTGTGCGTTTCAATTCTAAGGGCTTCTTTTTATAAAGATCCAGGCTAACACCAGAGAGACCTAGAGAAGGCAGTCAAGTGGATGTTAATTACCTTTTGCTAATTGATACTACTGATCAAGGGATGAAAATCCTATAGACCCTACAGTCATTCCCAGAATTATCTCTATTCACACGACCAGTAGGCCAAGTGTGGCATCCTGGGGCCAAACTCAAAAGCAGGTCTAGAAGTTTCTTACTTGCCCACCTTTAAGTGCCACTGGAGGGCTTTATTTTTATTTTATTTTTGTGTTGCTAAGGATTAAACTCAGGGGCATTCTACCTCTGAGCTACACCCCTAGCCCTTTTTATTTCTTGTTTTGAAACAGGGTCTCACTAGGTTGCTGAGAGTTGCCTCAAAGTTGTGATCCTCCTGTCTCAATTTCCCAAGTATTGGGACTATAAGTGTGTAGCCAGCTTGGAGGGTTTTTAAGTAATAGTGAAATGCTTTGTTCACTCAAAAATTCCAAGTGTGAGGACCAAGTTTACTTCTGAAATCCAGGATAGTGTTTTGTTTTAGTTTCTCCAGTTGCTGTTATTGTTGCCAATGCTCCTGCTGTTGCCTGTGTGTCAAACAAGTCAGAAATCAAATCTGCAAGGTTTTCTTTTCCTAACTAATAGTATTTAAAATTGAAGTCTGGAGCTGGGGGTGTAGCTTAATGGTAGAGTGCTTGCCTAGCATGCATGAAGCCTGGATTCAATCTCTAGCACTTCAAAAAAATTAGCAGTTTGATTTGCTGATTAAAAGAATGTATCTTTTAGACCTGGGCGTGGTGGCACACACTTGTAATCCGAGCATCTGGGAGGCTGAGACTGGAGGATCCAGGCTCACGGCCAGTCTCAGATAACTAGTGAGGCACTCCGCAACTTAGCGAGGCCCTGTTTCAAAATAAAGAATAAGAAATGGGGCTGGAGGTATAGCTAGGAGGCAGAATGCCCTTGTGTTCAATCCCCAGTACTGCAAAAAAAAGAATGTATCTTTTAAATTAAGTGTCTCAGATAGATGCAATTTATGCAAGTAGATATTTTCCCTGATGCCTCTATCTTAGAAACAGTATGTTTGCACAGGCAATGAGCCAAAAGGACTCGACAACCCACTCTAGAGTCAAGCAACATCATACTTTCTGAAAGGGGATGGAGTAGATAGGGAATAGAGTGAAAGTGAATAAGAAGAAACTCCGAGGAGCAGGAGGGATGCATAAGCAGATGCTGATGGTTTGGTGCTAGTGGTACTTTTTGAGATAGCAACAGCCTCCAAAGGACTGATCAGGCAAAAGCAAAACACAGCAATGCCCAGAAAGGGGAGCAAAGAGTGCGGCGTGCTTCCAGGGCTCCTTCTAACAGACACTTCCCAACACGAACAAGTTGGAAAGGGAAGAAAGAAAGGAAACATGGCTGTAGTGCCATGTACAAGTGACGCCAAAGTCCCTGGCTGGGCCCCTGGACAAAACCATCCCATGTAAACTTTAAAGAGGATTAATCCTCAAGGAGCACTGTAATGAGACCTTAAAAGGCTGAACAACAGCAGCCGACCGCGCAGAAAGGCAGTCGCCTGCTCCCCAAAGTCTTGCTAGCAGAGTTACATCAAAGCCACCGGGCACCAGATAGCAGGCCTCGGCAGCAATCCCTTATCTCGGCTCCAGCGGACGCCGCGGCTGTGATTGTCTTGAACTGCCACCTGTCCCAGGCATCTTTGAAGGCAACGCTAAGCCTCTGATGGATCTGACCTCCTTGAGCTGAGATCCTTTTATGTCTTTCTTCATTTTCTGCCCCGCGACATTCTTCCCCTGCCATGCACACGACATGAAACAAAGGGAGTTCTCACTTCTGACTCACTGTCCCCAGCCATTTGAGAGCAAAGAAAAACAATGTTCAGGATTATACTCTGCCCGTAATATGGAGCTGTCCTCGGGAGACAAGCCTCTTACTTTTGAGAGCATAACTAGCCAGCATTGAAGTGAGGGCCCTATACAATGGGGTTCCATGGAGCTGGGAGCCAAGATATGAAAGCTGCATATCTGAGATAACTCGAAAACACAAGGATGATCAGAGGTGGCTCGGCTAATAATCACAGTTTTTAACAGGAGAAATACAAATACTAAAATAGTAAAGCAGGCTTACCAATTTACTGTACATGTGGCTTGCAAAAAAAAAAAAAAAATGGCAACAAGCAAATGTCCCTAAACCTGATTCAACCTAAAAGGATTAAAAAAAAAAAGAAAAGCAATGGAAGAGAGAAATATTAATGTATACATGTGCTGTAGGAGAATCTGAAATAGTGAAATAGTTCTCAGAGGTGGGGAGTATTTGACACTTTCAAATCACACTGAGAAAGTGAGTGATGTAAGAGTCTGCCACTGAGGGTGGGGAGACCTCTACAAGCCAGTCCATTTAACACAAGATTTCTCAGCAACTAACTTATGCTGCCACACACTGCTTTAATAAACTCTCATTTATGCGACTACTTCTCAGGTCTAGTGAATTACTGACTGGAGTGGCATTACTTTAATGCGCTGCTTCATTTACTAAAGAGTTCAGGCAAACCTCATAAGGTAGAAAATACTAACTAAATAAAAACTTGGTCAGTGAACAATCTAGAGGATCAAAAGCTAGAGAGTTAAATAGAAAATATACAGGCCACACATCCAATAGACTTGGAATATTGAGTAGCAAACTTAAATTCGAGTTTCCTAGTAGTTACAGGAAAAGGAGAAATACAATAGGCTACATGATATGTCTTGCAGGAAGTTACATGAACTACATTCTCTTTTATCATAGTCTTGGGCTCTTTCCCGTAAGTAAACCAGCAATTCTTTAGCTGCCATTATAACCTTGTGGTCTGGGTTCCCAGCCCCCTCATTCAGAGGGTCAGTCTGAAGGGCGGGAAGCTGTGGCCTTCTTGGTTCTGGCTCATAGGGTTGCCTGCAGCCCCAGAATCAGTGGCCAGCCCTTGAGCCACCTGCAACTGCTCAGACTCCCACTCTCATCCTGGCCTCACCAACTCTGGGCCTATTCCAACTCCTTCGATTTGGATTTTCAGCTTTCAATTTTTCATCAGCTTCCAAACACACGGTCTTGCTCTCTGATGGACAGTCTCTCTTCCCAGTTCTGACATGGCTCTCATCTGCAGGCCGCCCTTCCAGTAACCAGCCTCTTCAATTCAGAACAGAGGGGCCCTGCTGTAGGTAGGCCCACTGCTCCTGGTTCTGAGCAAACAAACTGTCCTGTGCTTCTCTGCCCAAGCTGGGGCAAAGATGTTCCCACTGAAACCAGGGCCCATTACCCATTCTCCAGGGATGCAGGATTTTAAGAAGGAACACGCTGATATGCACTTCATGTGAGGTGGGCAGCAAGTATTCAAAGCTCATAAATCTACCCACCTCCCTCTTCTCAGTGAGATCTGGCTTGTAAAACTGTCTGCAGACAGTGGTACCTTCTATACAATACACATGCATCTCAACATCTCGCTATTCCTATCCTTCAAAGACACCGCGTTTCCAGGATGGAATAGCCTATTCTAATACAGCACCAACTTGAAAATCCTTAAACTCTAATAATACTTGGAACAGGTAGAAAATAACTTTTCCAATTTAAAAACAAGGTTATATGATATTATTGATTTATCCAAGTTCATTATTTTTAAAAAAAATTTTACCGCTGCCTTGCAATTGTACCTGATAATGAGATTCATAATGATACACTGATACATTCATATATGCACATAACATTATTTGGTCTTTCTTTCTCAGTACTACCCCTTTTCCCCCCTCCCCCACCCTGTACATGATAGTGAGATTCATAGTGATACAAGCAGAGGTTATCTCAATAAGACTCCTAAAACTCAGAAAATAAGACAAAGAATCAATAAATGGGATGACATCAAGTTAAGGAAATAATCAAGCACAGCAAAGGAAATAATCAAGAGCATGAAGACAGAGCTTAGAGAATAGGGGGAAATCACCAGGCATTATAGTGCACACCTGTCATCAAGGGACTTAGGAAGCTGAGACAGGAGAATCACAGGTTCAAGGCTAGCATGTGGCAATTTAATAAGACACTGTTTCAAAAAATAAATAAAAATGGCTAGGGGTGTAACACAGTGGTAGAATTCCCCTGGGCTCAATCCGGATTATCACACCTCCAAAAAATAAGAACAAAAAATGGGGAGAAAGTCATTACCAGCTACTCTTCTGACAGAGGACTAATATCCAGAATATATTAAAAGTCATGATGTTTTTTTTAAACAGCACAGTGACCATTAAAATTAGCCATGCTAAAAAAAAAATAGATAGCAAGATATATTAGCCAATTATTTTAAAATATACTTAAGTGCAACAAAGGAATAAAATCAAAGAAAACAGACTCATAAATAGGAATATGTAGATAGTAAGAGAAAATTTCCCCTACAAAGCAAGTCTATAGTGAATAGGCACTCGATTTACGACATAATTTAAGACATTGTTCATTTTAATTGTTTGCTATGTTAGCCTGAGTTGAACTATTTGATCTAAGTATCTATTGAACCACTGAATATTTCTATTAACACCACCAGTTGTTTTTTTTTTTTTTTTTTTTTTAATTTGCCTTGAGTAAAACTATAAACAAGGGGACACTTTTCTCAGGAAATGAATGCCCAGCCCTTCCAGGAGCAAGGAATGCAACCTTCAAAAGGCTTTAAAAGTTGCAATGGTGGTCACCTTTGGAAAGATGTGCTACTTAATCATTGTATGGACACGATTACCATGCCTAATTGTGATCTCATAGTGCTTTCTGGTTAAAGTTGTTTATTTTCAGGTTTATCAAACTTGCAAAATCGTAAGGAGAATAAGTATACTCTAAGAGCTAAAAATAAGGGAAATTATAAAGAAGGGCTCAACAGCATCAAAAAAGACCCTAGTCGGGCATGGTGGCACATGCCTGTAACACTAGTCTTTGGGAGGCTGAAGCAGGAGGATCACAGACTTGAGGTCAGTCTCAGCAACTTAGTGAGATCCTGTTTCAAAATAAAATAAATAGGAAGGGTTGGGGGTGTAGTTCAAAGGCAGAAAGCCCCTGGGTTCAGTCCCCATTACAAAAAACCTAAATGTACAGAAGAAATGACGGTCAATCAGAGAGCCATGAGCCACTCTCTCTTGGTATGTCAGTATCTTCCCTTAGAAAAAAACCAAGAATGAGAGAGAGTGGGAGTCAATGGACTCAGTGTTTTAGGACATAACCATAATTAATTCTTGTTACCACTCTAAGATGCCACCTGTTATGATCTGGATATGATTTGAATATACCCCTCAAAGGTTCATGTGCTAGACTCTTGGTCTACAGTGTGAGCGTTCAGATGATGGAACCTTTAAGAAGAAGGACCTTGTGCAAATTAATTTGGTCATGGAGTTCTGCCCTCAGAGGAGTTTAATGCTGGTCTCCACGTAAGTTGGTTGTCATGAGAGTAATTTGTTAGAAAGTGAGGCCACCCAATGTGCTCAACACCTCTGTATACAGTCAGTTTCCTTACCATTTCTCCACCATGCTGTGAGGCAGCCAGGGAGCCCTTGCCAGGATACCAGCACCATGTTCTTGAACCTCCATAACTATGGGCTAAACAGACCTCTTTTATTTCCTCATTTTTTTCTTTCTTTTTTTAATTTGTGATGTAGGGGAGTACTGGGGATTAATCCCTGAGCTATACCCCCAGCCCTATTTTATTTTTATTTTGGAACAGGGCTTAGCTAAATTGCTGAGATTGGCCTCAAACCAGTGATCCTCCTGTCTCAGCCTCCCAAGTATTGGGATTACAGGTCTGTGCCACCATGCGCAGTTCCTTTTTCTTTACGAAGTACCCAACAGAAATCAGTATTTTAGAGCTTGCTTAAGGTCATTCTGCCAGAAGGTGGTAAACTCTGGATCCTAAGTTTAACTGACTCTATAGTTTTATGATGTGCCAAAAATGGAGCAAATTCCTTCTATTATTTCCAGTTTGAGAGTAAGCGGAGCAAGTTTCTCACCTATACCTCTGAAGGCCTCTCTGAAATAAAAGATGAAAGTAGGTGCTGTCGAAATGATAAAAAATAAAAAATAATAAAATTTAATGAGTACTTACTTTGCACATCTAAGAGCTTAATTTATAGTAAAAAATTCAGTCCTCAAAATAAGCCTCTGATTAGTCCCAATGCATAGATGAGAAGAGAGAGCTTCAGAAAGGTTAAGTTGCCCATGGCCACATTAGCAGAACCAGCATTTGAACCCAGGCAATCTGGCTCTAGAGCCCATATGTTTAACATAGTCAATGAAAGTAATTAATCAAGACAAGAAACAGACTCCTTCCTGAAGATGCAAAGTGGATAAGACTAGAATTATAAGTGTATAAGGAATATATAGAAGCAGCAACCTAGAATATTCTATAAGAAGACAAAGAAAGAAGTGGCCACTCAGCCGGGCGTGGTGGCACACGCTTGTAATCCCAGCATTCGGGAGGCTGAGACCAGAGGATCCAGGTTCGCGGTCAGCCTCAGCTACCTAGTGAGGCACTCCACAACTTAGTGAGACCCAGTTTCAAAATAAAGAATAAAAAATAGGGCTGGGGGTTTGGCCCGGAGGTAGAACGCCCCTGAGTTCAATCCCTAGTACCGTAAAAAAAAAAAAAGAAGTGGCTACTCATCTACCTGAGAAGCCTGGTGCCAAGTATGTGACCTGCCTCCTTCCCTTATGAGCACAGGCAGCTAGAGCCAGCATTTCCCCAAGTGATGTCTTTATGCCTCTTCAAAAACTAGAATGAACTGTGCTGGCAACGTGGAGATTTCAGCGCTGAGTTTGGTGCCCGCTTATCACTCAGATGCGCTCCCTGTGAGGGCCAGACCAGCTCTGACTGCTGGCACTGATCCTAGCAGGCTGGTGTGACCTTGAGCTGGTGCCCACTCCACGTGAGTTTGTATAGTTCCCAGAATCAAGTCCATGTCATTCTGGTGTGTGAAGGGCCTGGCCTTATTTCCCACATGTCATTAGAATGCTTGCTCTACAGAAAGCAAGCCTCTGTGTGCTTGAGCTGAAGAAAACAGAGCAGCCATCCTTTTCCACAGTTTCAACATGAATGACCCAAAGATCGCCAGTCTTATGAGAAGATGAAGGACGTGAATGAGAGTAAAATAAACAAGTCATCAGCATAAACTATCCCTGAAGGAAACTTTAAGAGAGTTTTAAGAAAGCATTGTATACAAAGGCAAGAGCAGGATGCTAGAAAATAAAGAACAAAAGAAAACTTGAAAGGCCCTTAGATGTTAAAAATATAAACCTTGATAGCCAGGCTTGATGATGCATGCCTGTAATCATAGTACTTGAGGGGCTGAGACAGGAGGATCATAGTCAGCCTCAGCAATTTAGTGAGGTCCTCAGCAACTAAGCAAGACCCTGTTTCGAAATAAAAAAAAATAAGATAGAGCTGGGTGAGTTCAAAGGTACAACACCCCTGGGTTCAGTCTCCAGTATAAATAAATAATAAAATAGAATGCCCCTGAGTTCAATACCCAATACATACATACACATATATGTGTACGTATGTGTGTGTGAACCTCGAAATTAAAATATTAACAGCTTTTTAAGATGAAGTCAAGTTTCCCAGAACACAGAATCAAAAGGAAAGGAAAGGAGAAAGTGCAAGAAAAGATAAGAGAACCAGAGAAATAAGCCAGAAGGTCTAACATTCAATTAGGACCCCCAAGCTATCATAAAGGAGAAAATAAACCATCTACAAAGAAATACAAATCAAATAGGCATCGGGTTTCTCATGTACTACTTTGGATGATAACAGAAAATGCAGCAATGACTTAGAAGATCTCAGGGAGGAAGGCTTTTTAATTCAGAAGTCCAGTTAAACCAGCTGGGCGTGGTGGCGCACACCTGTAATCCCAGCATTCGGGAGGCTGAGACCGGAGGATCCGGGTTCTCGGCCAGCCTCAGCTACCTAGTGAGGCACTCCGCAACTTAGTGAGACTCGGTTTCAAAATAAAGAATAAAAAATAGGGCTGGGGGTATAGCTCGGAGGTAGAATGCCCCTGAGTTCAATCCCCAGTACCACGCAAAAAAAAAAAAAAGAAGTCCAGTTAAACTATCAGGCAAGAGCCAAAGCAGAATAAAAATATTTTCACATATGCAAAAACTCAGATAGCATCCCTCCTCTGTTGTTGGGAAGTTACTTGATGTACTTGAGAAAAATTTTAAAAAATAATAAATTGAGAATGACAAAGTAGTAAGTCACAGGAAACAGTGGCTGCATTCCAGAAGATGGCAAAGGGAGGCCTAGAGTTGCCTGGTGCCAGTGCTCAGGAGAGCGAGGTCCCAGGAAGGACGGTGTGCTCCCTAGGTGCAAAAGATATGGTTGGCTAAAGCATTTGTAAGCATGCCAGAAAGAATAAGAATAAACCACTTGTTCTTAAGGCTACATGAAATACTACTGGGTGATTTAGGACACTGGGCCCACATATAACTGTTCCAAAGCAGAGGATAATTTCCACGGCTAAAATACTATAGGTGTTTTCTTGACTTTGAATTTTTCAAGCCAACCTCTGGACAAAACATAGAAGATGTGGTTATGATTATAAAATATCATGAATATATTAATAACCTTGACACTATTATACAAAAGCCAAGGCCCAGAAGATGGGATGCAGACAGGAGAGGGACAGTCAATATCCTCATCTTTTGAACTGAAAAATGAGAAGTTGAAGAAAATAAAAGGTTTAAATATTTTTTAAGATATAAAAGCAAACAATAAACAATATAATATCAATACTGAAATGAGAGGCAGGCACAATGTTAGAAAATTAAAGGTGAACTTTCATAGAGTTAATAAATTGTATTGAATAAAAGGTATATGGAGTTGATGTTTCAGGACATGAAGCATAAGCACATTTTGGAGCTATCATGGTTATCTGTCGTAAGAACTAAGACAGAAACAGTACAAGTATTGGCTGAAGAAGGAAAACTGAAGCTAGGGTAGTTTTCCATCTTGAGGTCTTCAGTACTTTATGATTTATTGAAAGGAACATGTGTTAGCTGGGCACCATGGTACACACCTATAATCCCAGTAATTGAGAGGCTGAGATAAGAGAATTGCAGGTTCAAGGCCAGCCTCAGGAAGTTTGCAAGACCTCAGCATCATAGTGAGACTCTGTTTAAAAAAAAAAAATGTTCAGTGGCATATGCTTGTAAGTCCAATACTTGGGAGGCTAAGACAGGAGGATCTCAGGTTTGAGACCAGCCTTAGTAACTTAGGAAGACCCTGTTTCTAAAGGTCAACATGGCTTATATTATGTGAGACCATAATGCACCAATAAAAGCACATTAAAATAAATACACAAATAAATACATACATACATACGTCCGGGGTTATGGGGGTGAAGCTCAGAGGTAGAATGCCCCTGGGTTCAATTGCCACTACCAAAAAAAGGAGAAGAGTCAGGCCTGGTGGCACACGCTTGTAATTCCAGCATTTGGGAGGCTGAGCCCGGAGGATCCAGGTTCGCGGCCAGCATCAGCTACCTAGCATGGTACTCTGCAACTTAGTGAGACCCTGTTTCAAAATAAAGAATAAAAAATAGGGCTGGGAGGTAGCTCAGAGGTAGAATACCCCTGAGTTCAATCCCCAGTACCGCAAAAAAAAAAGGAGGCGGGAGGGGGGAGCATGTGTTATAATTTTGATAAAACTTTAAGGAGAGCTTCAAATAAATTGATATCAGAGTAATCAAATAACTACTACATATGAGAAAAAAAAACAAACTCTCATCTTCTATAAGTTAATTTCAAAGAGAGAACTTCACTTCTACCTGACACTTCTACTTTCCTATGTAACTCTTTCCAACTAGTGCATGGATGCAAGGCCTCACAGCCCCACAAGCCTCACTCCATTCTGGTACCTCAGAAAATCAGTGCTCATTGTTCCGCTAAGTCTGTCATCAATGGACAGCTCCGAGCCAACACGAACAGGCCCATCTCATGAAGCAAGCAGCAGAGCATCATGTCAAGAAACTTTAAGTCAAGACTGGAGAGAGATCTTAAAAAGGCATTTCAATCTAAAATAAGCACTGAAGAACATAAATAATCTTCACTTATCATCAAGAATCCTTTACATTAAGGTACTGGGGATTGAATCCAGGGACATTCTGCCTCCGAGCTATACTCCTAGTCTTTTTTTTTTTTTTTTTAATTCTTTATTTTGAAACAGGTCTCTAAGTTGTGGAGGGCCTCACTAAGTAGTTGAGGCTAGCTATGAACCTGTGATCCTCCTGTCTCAGTCTCCCAAGTACTGAGATTACAAGCGTATGCCACCATGCCTGGCTGAATTCTTTACTTTAACTCTTTGCACATCATCCTATCCCATCCTTACTAACACCATCATCCCTTAAGCCAAAATAGTCTAAAATACCCTCCTAATATTTCAAAACACTAAAAGGCCATCTCTAACACCAATTTCCTAAACTTACTCTTTTAAATACAACTAAAACTTACACAAAAATATATTCCCTCATGCCATCCACCTATTTTAGGAGAAAAAAAAAGCAAAGCTACAAGTCCTCAGAATGTTTCCGTTTCTTCTGTGGCTCTTGGCAAAACTACTTTGATATCCAAATAAAGCAAGGGGCTTTGAAATAAATAAGTATTCTACCTTGGGCTCCAAGGTGATTAGCTATGATAAGTGAGGCCATGGCGCACTCACACATTAGCGTTGCTATGCCTCCAGGGTGCCTCCAGGGTGACCATTTCATGAACCTGCAAAACTCAATCGGACAATACAGCTGCAGAGCCTCTCAGCCAGACTGCATGCATAACACACCATGTCCCCTCCACACACCGGGTCAGGGATGGCAGAGCTGACTCATGCTCTTATGCTACATGGTTACCCTGTTTGGTCTCAACTCTTCCAAGAAGGGCCAATCACTGTAACATCAAGCTCTGTGTAATAGAGCTTCCAACTGTACCCTTAATACTCAGGGCACAACGCAGAAAAGAATATGTACCTTAGAGTTATGCTCACCTGGCAGCTCACTATCAGGAGACACTTTAGAAAATCTGAAGATTAATGGCAGGAGTATGGCATCAAAAAGGGAAGCCTGCACTGTTGCTAAAAGGGAGTAAAAATGTTTTTAAAGAATGCCCTTTTGGAGTACATTTCCAAAAAGGAGCTCTAAGGTGGGTCTGTAAAGTCTCTTCAGTCTGACAGCTGTGCTCCCAGACATAAGAACACTTGGTCATATGAAATATTAGCTTCATATAAGCAAGCATGCAAAAGAGAATCTAGTATTAATAACAAAAAACTGAACGTCCATTGCCTGAGAATCAGTTCCTTATTACTGTGAATCATCTAAAGATGTAGAAAAGAAAAAAAAAATTTCCACCAGCCTCAATGGATAAACAAAATATGGCAAATAAAATTTTTAACTACCCGAGATCAGAGGGCATGCCTATAAAAACCCAGGACGCCTGTTACTTAAGAGCTTATTGGAGTTAAGGGGCAGTACTGTGTACCAGTGGAGGCAGGCTGAGGATGCACTGGTTTGATTAATCAGGTACAAGGCAGGGAGAAATCAGTATTGACAAAGACTAGTTCTGCATAGCCCTGAGAATATCACAGCATGTGCCAAAGACCTCAGTGAAATGCCAGGAAAGGTTACTACAGAGCAATAAGCCAACATGCTTGGCTGAAACACTAACAAGGGTCAGGATGAACTCATGTGAAATCTTCCCCCCAAAAGTCTAAAATTCGGGGGAGCATTTTGGAATGCAGCTTAGAACTCCTCATAAATTAATGAAAGTCAGACATTAAAGTTAATAACAGCTGGAACGGATCAAGCGGAAAGAAAACGCCGCATCGGCATATGTGTTATGTGAATTTCTTAGAGTCCATAAATTTGATATTTGGAAGGGAGAAGGGAAATGTTAATTAGAAGAAATTTCATACTGGATTTAAATTTGCTATGGAGTCAAAGCTCTATTGTAAAACCCCCCTTGGAATCAGAAATCACCCTCACCAGACCTGGGCCCTGCCTTTCATCTTGCTATTTTATACTTGTTGATATGTGACTTAATTGTTTTCACGTGTTGCTTCATGCTTTCTCTCCCCAAAATATAAAATCAAGAGCCAGGGTCATACCTTTTATTCTACTGTGTGTGGAGCTCAATTAATGTTGGGGGAACCAATAAAAATATGTAAGAAGTCATCCCTCTTGCCTTCTCTAAAAGCCTTGTAACAATTTTCCATAATTTTTAGACTATTCTAGTTAGAGGTTTCTCAGGGGATCACAGTCACTCTTAAAAGTCTCGACTGTTAAATTTTTTTTTTATTTTCCAATACAGAGGGAGCATTGTTACAACACGTATCTTTATTACACAGACCCAGATATATCTCAGGTCAAATCAAGTCCCCTGAAACATAACTTTATACAGATAGGAGCTGATATCTCACATATGTCTTTAAAGCAAATATCAGTCCTCTCTGCTGGTCCGTGTAAGGGACTCCACTGGTCTCCTTCTTGATTTTCTGCATAGATCTTCTACTTACGGCTCTTGGTGTCAGTCTTGTCCCTCTTTAGTGTCTAGTTCTTCAGGTTACTGGCTGAGAGCTGCCATGTATCTCTGTAGCTGGCCCTGGCTCTGTTATCCATATTCAGTCCTTTTTATCTTTTCTCATAAATCATTCCTCAAGCCTCTTAATCATGCTTAAGAGTCTCTGAGTTTATCTGAGACACCAAAGTCAGGAGATGATGAACTGTCTATATTAAGAGAGCTGTCGGACACCAAGATGCCTTTGTGCCAGAAGATTTGTGTTTTCTTTTCTCTGTCTCTTCCTCTGATGTAAATATTCCAAGTATATTCGCAAATAAAGGGAGTGCTCTCTCCCTGCCACTTCCTTCTCTGGGTGGCGTAGGGTGGCTTGCTGCCCTATGCATAGTCACCTCGAGGGATTCACAGTGGCCTCTGTGCAGTTGGTGGTGCTGGCCCCAAAAAAGGCCTAGGGAGGGCCCAATACTGCATCATCTGTTGGCTTGGGAACACTCCAGGTCCTTATACTGGCTGCTCTTTAGAATCCAGAGTTCATATAATGAATGGAGAGCTTTGACTCAAAAGGACAGCTACATTCCAAAAGCCACTGTACCATCAAAAGAAGAAGAAGGATGGAGGTAACAGGAAAATAGTAGGAAGACAAAGTTTAACAAGCCAGGTAGAAAAGCAACATTCAGAGGGCCTCTCTCCCTCACCACAAACATTAGGCCTGGAGTCCAGACCCAAATCAACACCACACACAGACCACCTGATCTCTAAATCTCAGCTCATTCAAGTGCTAAATGGGTTTCCATGAAAACTACAGATCAATCCTGTCCTGAGGTCCTCAGCCCAGCGCCTGGCACATAGCAGTACTCCACACAGGGGTGTGTCGTGATTGCTACTGCTTCCAACATTTATATCCCCAAATGGGGGCACAGACAGGACCTAGAGGCCCCCCTACAATTAAGTTACAGGTACCTTCAAATTCTATGGGAAGTATCAGTGAACCAGAAATTTCTCATCCTCTCCCATGTAGCAACACCTGGAGCACAAGGGCAGCAATGGCCAGTACCCTTGGAATGCAGGGATACACGGAATGACGCCCTGAGACTGCAGTGGGGTCGGGGTTGGGCTGCCTTCCTTCTAATGCACCCATCCTCCAAGCTCCTGCCCATCACCATGGGCAACACCACCCCCTACGGTCTCCCCCACAGACCTGAGCCCACACCACTGCCCTCCTGGCCATGCCCTTGCACAGGTCTGGGTGCTCATTTTGGAATCTTATCAGTTATGAAGCATCAGTGAAGAATCTGAGCTGTCGAGCCAAACCACCTGGACTCACATCTCAGTTCAACCACTTCTAGGCCTTGTAAGAAAGACGTATTTAGCCTACCTTGGCCTCAATTTCCTCATAGTAAAAGGGGAAAATCATGACAACCTTGCATAAGATTGTTGTGAGGATTTAATGAGTTTGAGAGCAAAACCCATAGAATAAAAGGTGGTGCCAAAGGGGTCATTTTCTAGCCAGACTTCTCCAACAGTCAGCAGTGTTCCCTCCAGTCCACATTCCACCCCCTCATGAGAGTTCCTGCACAACCAGAGTGATAGTCCTAAAACAAAAATCAAATCACATCATCCCTTTTTTGGCTTCCTATCTATCAGTCTGCAGGCTCCCCCACCCCCCCTTACAGTCCCCCTCCTTAGCCAAGCCCACATTGTCCCTCTCTGCTCCCAAGACTTTTCCCCAGCAAAGCACTTCAAGTACAAGCTCTCCCCTCCAGTCTTCCCATGGGTGGCTTCCAGTTGGCTGAAAAGACACTCCCATCAGACTAAGGTCCACCCCTCCACCAAGCCTCTCTCTAGCACATCACTTGAGGTATCATTCTCAGGGCACCACCTGCTATTTCCTTGCTGCAATCTCTGTCCAGGTATTTATTGTGTGTCTCCAGTGGCCAAAATGTCAGCTTTGAGAGCAAGAACCTAATTTACCTTGGCAAACACTGGCCATTCAGGACCTAGAATGGTGTCTAAATCACAGTGGGCTTCCCAAAACTGCAGGGAGATTTTTGAAATGAGAATAAACATTAGGCACCATGTACCCAATGGGATTAACCTGCAGCAGATCACACTGGTGTGATCAGAAGGACTGGGTCCGTAAGAGCCATTCAGATGCCTCTGACTGTTCATTAACTGTCTCTGCACACCATCAATTTGTGGAAATTTGATACATACATACTACCTTTAAAATATCATTGGTGGCAGAAGAGGCTATCTGAAAACACATCCCCAGGTAACATATGCATACATTAAGTAAAGAAGTATACTGCACATTGGATCAAAAGGTTCAATTCACTTGGACAGTCCAGAAGGTTTCCTAGAGGAGGAAGTGACACTGAGGTAAGCCCTGTGGCAAACTGGTAAGGAAGGAGGAATCTAGGTAGAGAGAAATGTTTGCAAAGACCCGGAGACCAAAGAAAGACCTGATAACCTGTACGGAATTGTACGAGGGATTTTTATGGCTGACAGAGTGATTTCAGGAGGGGAGTGGGCTGAAGAGGTGAAGCCAGGAGTGTAGAGCAGATCACAGGCCCTCTGGCAGGGAGCCAGGCCACAGAGAAACCACCATTTTGTTATTCACCCTGGGGCGAGTGGGGGATTGTGACATTTCTTACAAAGGGGAAAAACAGGGACAAAGGGGAGAAGACTTGAAATCCTGCCCAAGTTGAGAGTAGGCTTGTTCCATGAAAGCAAACCAAAAGAAGAGGTGGTGTTTGTTTCTCAGCACCCCCTGCATGTGCTTCTCTGGTCCCCTCTAAATTACCTAGGAAACAGGCTTCTCCTTTTATTCCACTCACAAGTCAGAAGCACAATCAGGATGCAGATTTGGGTCCCCCCAGTGGATGAAGTAAACACCCAGCTTCCTAGAGTGGGCTCCCTCTGACCTGCACAATGTCCGCTGATTAGGCCTTCAGCCCCCCACAGAGAGGGCCACTGTCTTCTCCTGCAGGGTCCCAGCATCTCCCCTAAGACACCTTAGGGCAGGTGGATTGCAGGCTCATTCCACTAATTCAAGGCTTTGTTCTCACGGTCCCCTGGTGGTTTTAGCTACTGGATTTCCCAGCTGAGTGTCACTTTTATTTCTGGTCCCCATCTCTAACTTCGAAATAGGCCCCTTGCACAATTTTTCTGGCTTGACTGAAGTGAGAGGACTTGGGAATTTTTTAAAAATTGAGTTTTTTTCATTGTGAACATTCTATTTTGAAGTTAAAACATGTCTTCCTGAATAGAGCTCTTAAGCTCTATTTACTTTCCATATTTGGGATTTGTAGTTTATGATAAAGATAATTTGGTTATTGGGATTACCTAAGAAGAGCTCAGCAATTGCAAAAAAAAGAAAAATGGATTTTGTTGTCTTCAAAGGAAAATATGATACACTGCACAAAGGGGTGTGAGAGCTCCTGCTCCAGCCAGCCAGGATAGGAGGGGTCTTGTGGAATCACACACTAGCAAACCAAAGGTAGAGGTGAATCGAATTCCCCACAACAAAGAAGGGAAATAAAGTAACCCAGAGGTGCGTCTCAATACTCCAAAACGTATAAGACGAGTTTTGGCAGCCACCCTGGGCTCAACACAGAAAAGCAATACACAGCTTGCCATGGGTGACAGCTCATGGCACCTCTTCAGCCTTGTCCCCTCCATTCCCTTCCTAAACCTACCCTCCAGCCACAAAGCTTTTTCCCAGGTCCTTACAGGTTGTCAGGTCCTTCTTTGGACCTCCTGGGCTTTGCAGAGCTCCTCTCACTTCTTGGCAACAGGGCTTAGTTCAGATGCCACCTTTTCCAGGAAGCCTTCTGGACTGTGCAGTCTGGCTCACACATATCTCTCACCTACTCCCAAAGGTCTTTGCATTCTGTCTCTTCTGGCACCTGCTTTGTACTGACTTGCTGTCTAGGCTTCTCTACTTGTCGACATCCCAGCAGGGACTTGCTCATTTCCTTCAACACTGTTGAGCATTTAGGCAACTCCATAAGCACATGCTCAGTTAATGAATGAATGACAGAAAGAACCAAAAAAACGAATAGTCAAATGAATCAAATGGTCCCTTTCTTCACTTTGTTCTAGAAGAAATCCACCGAAATCTGAGGTTAATGAAAAGCCTAGCCCCTAGAAATGAAGGGAAGATATCAGATGATAAAAAACAGTTTAGAAGAGACCAAAATAGAGACACAAATTTAAAAGCTTAAATAAATGGGAATTTAGATACTTAAAAAAAGAGTGCTATGAGAATCCAAACTGTATCAGAACACAAGGACAGCAGAGCAATAAAATGGTAGATGAGTTACTGTACATAAATCCAAACTGTGAAAGGCACAAAGAAAGAAAATCAAGTCCTCTCACTAAGAAGTATGAAGGCACAGCACAAATTTAAAGATACAAGATCAAGAAAGCTAAAGCAGGATGGGAGATGCAGCTTTCAAGAGACATCAAAGGTAACATTCTTTAATTATACAAGAAAAAGGAGGAGGGCCAAGGATAATGTTGCCTCTATTAGGAGACGGGGAGGGAAAGCGTTAGCAGATGGCCGCAAAATGGCAAGAGTTGCTGTGCTTCGAATGCTATCCTCTCTGAAGGAGTGAAGAAAGGAAGGAAAAAATGGAGAGAGGGAGGTAGGCCGGAAAGGAAAGAAACTATAAGCAGCTACTTAAGAAGTGACATATGGGTGGGTGCCACATTACAAAAGATAAATAATCACACAGATTCTCTAAACAACAGGTAAGTATCCTAAAATGAGTTGTAGAGAGGAGCCCTATTCACAAGGACTACACACATACTGGGACATTAACAAGTTGGAAAGATGTTATCAAAATCACAAACTGCCTGGAGGTTATTGAAACTAAAACAAATCACTGAAATTTGGTAAAGGGCAAACAAATTTCATGCTCACCTCAACTACTGGAAAAATACCTGTATCATTTGATAGATGTCATCTCACGCAAAGGGGGCAGCTCTTCTGTGCTCACCCCATGGTACTTAAAAAGGAGAGTCCTCACCCAATTCCATGAATACATCGCCAGTTTATTCTAAAGGGCTGCAATACATCTCCCATGAGAACCCTGGTACTTTAAAGGTGCCATATGTGTGTTAAGCAAATATTTTAACTGATTTTAAAATGTACATTTAGAAATATTATGAATATATCAGTCATACTGTGTATCTTGCCTACCCTCAGGAAGGATTGGGTGGCTGACTTTAGATCAGAAGTTGCATAAAAGGACTAATCTTCCAATTGTCGAGGAACCATTTCTGGTGGGCAGACTGTTGGAAAAGGATGTCTAGAACTTCATCTTCAATGTGGCCATTATCAGCAACCCAACAACTCCTAAGTTCTCTGCCCTATGGGAACCTGTATTTGCCCTCCTAGGCCTTTCCTAGGAACTCTGGTGGGCATAAAGGCCAAGTACCACCCTTGAGCTAATCACATTATTCTAAAGATCTGACCACTGTATAATGAAAACACAAGGAGGCAGCAGTGATGTGTTTATAAGTGAGAATCACATGGCTGCTCAGTATCCAAGGTAGAAAAGTATCCTTGTAGGATGGTACTTAAAGAAGATTTTCAAAGGAGCCAGGTCTTCAGATAGGCCTTGAAGAATACATAGAACTTAAAGCCATGGGGAAAAGCAAAGAACTAACTGGTCCAGGAGAAGCAACTATGTGAGCAGAGCAACAAGGGCAGGGCCAGCACCCGGGCAGTGAGCCAAAAGGAGTCAGATCTGTCTGCAAAGAGGGCGGCACTGGGAGGCTGTGGTAGAGGAATGGACCAGCCTGCCAACAGGCTAAGTGGTTTTCTCTAGAAAACATGGTCTCCTTTGGCCTTTTCTTTCTTTTCCTCACCTAGGTGGTCTTCAAGCTTTCCCTAGACCCTTCTAATAAATCTATCCCCAAAAGTCATGAATAAAAATCAAACTAATTGCCAGGCTTGATGGTGCACCCCTGTAATCCCAGCACTTGAGAAGCTGAGATAGAAAGATTGCAGGTTCCAGGACAGCCTCAGCAATTTAGCAAGACCCTGTTTCAAAAATTAAAAATAAAAAGGGTGAGGGGATAGCTCAGAGATAGAACCCCCCTGGGTTAAATCAAACTAATTTTTCCAAATGCTACGTTCCTTTTATCAGGGATTTCATTCCCAGTTTGACTCATGATCTCCCAAGACTGAAATACAAAGAATCGCCGTCATGACAGGCCAAGGCAAGTCAAGATTCATCAGCAAGAGTTCAAATCTGGAACCCTAAGAATTATCCCCACATTTCTAGTGCTTTACTCAAAGTTGTCTTATAGTGTAACTCTTTAAAAGTCTGTGGAAGTGGCTCGCTCTTTGTAGTCTTACAACATTACCTCTGGGCCTCTGAAATTAAGCCAGGTCATTATACTCAATTTCTAAAAGACAAGAAAAAGTAGGGAGCTACTCTTAAGCTCACAAATAACAGTTACGCAAAGGTTCAGGTACTGGATCTCCTCACTCCAGCCCCCCCTGCAACTCAAGACTAACAGCTAAAGAAGCAAGATACTCAGCAGAGCTTCCAGACTATGACCCAACATCAGTCTTTCTATTTAAACAACCTAATATTTAAGATGGAAAACATTGTGATTGGCTCATCGGCTGTTCTTGAAAGAGGTAAAAACAGCCTGGATGAGAATGGAACTGTGCTCAGGGAACTGTCACTGCCTTTGCAGTCTGGTCAACACCAAACCATTCATTTGTGCCTTGTAGGCATTTTTGTCTTTCACAGTCTCAAGACGACACTCCGTTCATAAGAGAAATGTGAGCAGGTGCACCTATTAAATATGTAAAATCCACATCCTCTTCCACTCACTCAGAAGATATATTTCTAAGGGGTGTGGAAAGTCACCTAATATGAAGAAAGACAGGTAGAAAAAAAATCGTATGTGCACTTTTTTTTTTTAGCACGGAAGAATGCAAGTGGGCTTAGCAAGACAGCTTTCCATGGAAAATAAATGCAAGCCAATTAAAAATTCAGTTTCTTTTCTTTAAGCTAATTCCTCAGGTTTTGCTAATTAGCAACTAATAGTCTGTCATTTGAGCTGGGGAGCATAAGGAAGAATACCAGTGGTGTGTTTTCAATCAAAGCATTTGCGTGGAGGAATGAATCATATTTTCCATGAGGAATTACTGCTTGGGAACAGTTGGGGGCAGAGGGAAAAGCAGTCTTCACACAGCTATGAAACTGTAAAAGAGACCTGAACTTTTAGGAAAGGAGGCATCATTCTACGAATCTAAGAAACTTTGCAAACAGATCCCTGCAAGAATAGCTAGAAAATTAGACTCCACAGTAAGAAGGAAGACATGAAGCACATGTTTTCTGTAAAAGGAAAGAGAATAAAAGTTAAGTTGTCGGTCAGGGTGGAAGAATGCTTGAACTATTATGTCACCTGCCTTTGCAAGTTTATAAAACAATAAATGCATGGTAGTAAACAAAAGCAGAGGTGATACTCGCTTGAAATTCTGACTACGGATGGAGTAGGGGCAGGAGAAACTACAGAGAAACCTTTGAGCAGGAGATGGGGGCTTTTACGCTGACTCCAGTATAAGCAGATCAGGCCACCAAATCCAGTCCCTCCCAAAGTCTCTCAAATTATAAAGCACTAGCTAGCCTAAAGCTGAGGGCCTGTCAGCACCACACCATGTTTGAGCCATGCAGCATGCACATCTACTTTCTTGCCTTGATATACAACCCATCCACAGCTTCCCTTCATGAAAGAATCCCCCAAAATCCCCTTATGAGGATTTTATTCCAAACACATGTTGTGAATGTTTGAAGTGCCCGCTATCCCTGGGTTTTCTTTTTTTGTTGTTGTTTTTCTTTAAGTCAAACTCACGAAATCTAAAATACTTTGAATTTTGCCTAACTGCAATGTGTGAAGATGCAACACTGCATACCCAAGTATAACAAAATCTTGTGCAATAAAAGTTTTACAGATGTCCTTCAGAAGGGGAAAAATAAAAAGGTCCCCCCCACCACCACCACTTTTCCGGTCTTACAGGAAGCCTGCCCACACTTTAGAAATACACAGTTAGTATATATAGAAGCACAAATTAGGCATCTTGAAAAGTCTACATTTTCCAACCACAGAAAACCAAAGGAATGACTGTGACTGTTCACAAAGCCAGCAGCAGTGCACTGGAAGAGGCTTTTCTCTCCACTGCCCCATGAAGCTGGCAAACAACTCAAGGGAAAGGGGACCGGCCTGGAGCTACTGAAGGACTGCAGTACTTCCAAGGTATACAACTGTGATTGAAATCTTACGTCTTGTTTTAAAAAGAGGGGACTTTTCAGATATACTCTAGATATTCTTGGCAAATCTGTCACCTTCAGTTCACATCAGTCATTACCTTTGCCTAAAACCCATGTGAGGGGGTACCTAAAAAATACTTCTGATACTGATATTAGATTCAATAACCCACCAGGGTTCTAGAGAGTCAAGTCACAGTCTGACTCCAGGCTTAGTTTAGGATATCTTTAAATAAATAATACTGTACCTTTTAATTTTTCTGTATTACTAAGTTTGCACTTGTTACATAAAACACTTTGGGCTAGTAACCTAGAATATTAAGGCTTCTCAAACACTTAAAGGCTTTACAATGTCTTCACTTACAAACTGGAGAAAAAAATTATAGTCTACTGAAGTTCAGTAAGAATGATTTACCTTCGGGAAAATCACAGCACAGAGTCCTAACCAAACCAGCTCTTTTCCTCAGTTTTACTCATTTTCTAATCGGTGCTTGTAGAAGACATTGGTCTCAGGAGGCAGGACCAGGTCTGGCAGAAATAAAGCAGTCTACACATAGCATCACTCCAGTCCTCACAAAAACCACTGTGTTTGGAGAGTGAATTAATCACATGTTGATGTGGTAGTGGAGGAGGAAGAGAAGCAAAGGAAGAGGAGAAAATAGGAGAGGGAAGACAAGGAGAAGAACTACCATAATAATTTTGAGGCACTTATGTGCCAGACTTGACTAAAGACTTCATTTATATTGTCTAGTTCACACAAAGACACCATAGTACAGGCAGCTGTATTATTACCCTATTCAAGAGTGAGGAAATGAGAGAGGTCAGCGCACTTGGACAAGGTCACACAGCTTGTGAGTGAAAAGCTAGAACTTGAACCCAAATTCCCTAAGTCCTGAACCAATCTGTGCAATACATAGGATATCCTATTCATATTACCTATGCAGTCATCTAATTTACTTATGACCAATTTAGGGAGCACACTGGTTACAGATCACTTACATAATTTGTAAGTTATCACATAACTTTAATACTGATATGGACAACAGAGAGGGGAGATCTGAAGAATAACCAGCTCACGGGTGCTATGCCCTCAAAACAAAGGGAAAATGAATAAATCCAAATCCCACTACAAGCTCTCCAGTGCTCAAGGGTTAGTTAATATTACATGGGAGGCCCAGGAGATGGGCCACACACAAACCACCTGCAGAGGACAAGGGCCCCAGGTGTGGAGAGAGCCAGCCCCACAAAGGATGGGTAGAGGGCTGAATGGTGAAACCGTTGAAAGAAACCAACCAAGAACAAGCTGCAAGCCGAGTGGCAAAGAGAAAGTTAACGGTTCTCTGCCCACTCTCTGCCATCAGCCAAAAGAGAAGTGCTCATCAGCTGTCCTGACTAATTAAATACCTCACTAATTAGTGAGCAGCTGGAAAGGAAAACAAAACATCCCTATGTGATGGGAAAAGTTTGTGTTCACACATAAGGACAGAAACAACGCAGGGAGCTTGTGGGCAAACATCTACACTTCATTTTTTTTTTTCCCAACTAAGTGTACTATCAGGCTATATAATAAATACAGTTAGGAAGTATGCAAGAATCCCTGACATTTTTCTCATAGATGATATTTAAAAGAGACCCACAAATAAAAATTCAATGTGAAAAACTTGAGAATGTACTCAGAGAAAAATCTTAACAACACCATTTTTTAAAATCTTGATTCCTAAAAGAAAAAATAAATAAATAAACCTTGAGTTTGGGAAGGAAAGGCACATGTCCACTGCATCTCCTCATTTATAGATCTATAGAAATAACTTCTGTAGCAATAGGGCTGACAAGCATTTTGTGGGGTCTTTTAAATAGGGAAGTTACTGAGGGTCTCACTAAGTTGCTGGCCTCAAACCTGTCATCCTCCTGTCTTAGCCTCCCAGGTACCAGGATTACAGGCATGCACCACCATGCCCAGCTGACAAGTACTTTCAAACAGAGAAGCAGAAGCCCTTTAAAAAAAAAAAAAAAAACTTAGACAAATCTATAAGACCTTTCCTGCCATGCTTCAGACTACTTCTTTAAAAATGCCCTTTCCACTTAAAAAACAATATCTCTTCCATTTTTTCCAACAATATAATCTGGTAGGGGGCGGAAAGCAGTTGCTGAGACTTCAGGTTGTTTGGAAGCCCTTTGATCTGCTGAGTGAGCATTCCCCTTTGCTTCAAGCCAACTAATGAAGGGATGAAATTAGCTTTTATCCTGGGCACTTTCTTGAGCAAAAAAACATGCACTAATCAGCTGTCCTCACTAATCAGTCATCTGGCTAATGACCTTTTGCCTTAAAACACTAAAATTTCTGAATGATGTGGAAAAAGAGAAACATGAACCAGTCCCCCTCTCAGGAGCTCAATGGATCATCTGGAATTGGAGCCAAGAAGGTTAAATGGCAAGTCTGTATCCTGGGAAGGTGATAAATCTGTAATCAAGAGCTGCAAGCTCCGGCACCTCAATATGAACTTCAATTACTCCACATCCAAATTGTACTTTTTAACTAGAAACAGGCCAGAAATAAAAGTGATCCTTATAAGTTTTCCTTTGTATTCTGCTTTTGGAAAAAAATTATGTCCTTGTGTTCAGAGTCCTAGTCAATTTCTTAAACTTTGTTAGTGCTTAAAAAAAAGGGGGGGGAGGGATTTCAATACTTCTAGTGTGTTGGTAGGGAGAACAGGGCTCATAGGGAGAAAACAACAACAACAACAAAAAACTTCCATACTAATGTATTTGGTATTTGGCACTGATTTGTTAAAAGAGGTTTGTTTTAACAAACCATTAAACATGGGAACAGCCAAATCATTAAATCAAAAATCATTAAAAATGGGAACAGCTGCCATTAAAGACATCTCCTAATGCAGCTTGTTTTAATAATTGCCCACCGCTAACCAATTTTTCTCCTGCAGCGACTCCTTACATGGAGCAAATATGGTCCCAATTCCCAGAAAAAGTCCATCTGTATTTGTCAAAAATGGACCACCTTCCTAAAGGCCATCCCCAAAAGGCCTGAAATTGCTTAGACATGTAAGAAAATGTCTCTAAGAGGAGGAATAGTCAGGAAGTAGAAATAAGGGGAAAAAAGTGGAAAGAAACTATATTTGTATAAATTATAGTAGGCCAATAGTACACGTGCACACACACACACACACACACACACACACACACACTCACGGCGTGGCTCCTGGAACAAGTGCAGACCGGTAGAAAGCACTTACGGTAGTGAGGATCCATGTAACCGTTCCTGGGGTCCATGGCAAACACGGTCCCACGGTAAGGTACAGAGGGCTCTGCCAGGTGTGGTAGGGAGCCATGGATCTCCTTCTTGATCAACGAGGCCCTCTCGTCACTTGACGTGGAAGGCTCCTCACTGATTTTGCTGAGCCCCTGCTCACTTTGGGGCTGCATGGTGATTGCGTTTCTTCTCTCACGGTGATAGATCTGTCCAGGACTTTCATCCTCTAAAGAAAGAAAGAAAATGAAAGACTGTAGAAACTACTTGAAGGAGCAATGAAAAAATAATCAATTAGGTCTCCCTCTCTGTCCCTCCCTTACGAAAGAAACCTCTTTCTCCTTCAGTGGTAACTTTGCAAGCTGCACACCTGTGATGGGATATTTGCAAGACAAAATTGCCTACGAGTGAGGATCCAAATTACACATGGAAGGATGAAGCAGGAAATGAGCCTGTTAAACTGAGATGCAGGGGGCTGGCACACTATCAGCAACAGCGTATGGCCGATTCTGCCACTGAGGCTTTCTTCACGGTCATGCCAATATCCTGCAGGTCCCACGGAGGACTGAAAGTCTTGCCAGCCTCCGACTGTGAGTGTCCAGCTTCCCTTTGTCTGCCGGAGGAAACAGGGCCTCTGGGGCGCTAAGAAGAAGTCCAGCTGCCCAGGGGGTTCTGGGTGGCTGCAGGGCGTGTGCTGGGCCTTTGTTCCTCAGAGGATGACCTATTAGAAAGGGTTCCAGGAGTTTTTGTGGTTTTTTTTTTTTTCTTTAAGTTAGATTTGTAACGCACTGAGAGATTTAACAGAGCCAAAAAATCCACTGGTGATAAGAAGTAAAGGTGTTAATCATGCAAACCTATAGAACCTACTGGGAGATACTTCCCGCTTCTGCCCATACAGCAAAGCTGGGAACCAAGAGAAAAACTAAGTGAGACTGAAAGTCCAGGTGTAAGATGGTATGAGAGTAAGGGAGAAAGGTGTCAGTGATGTTTGACAGTTCTTCAAACATGTCAGGATCAGCTTGAGGAAATTCCACATTTAGTTGATACACTAGCTCCCAATTTCTCAGCTCCATTTGATCTGTAAGAACTTTCCACCATGGCGCTTTGCAAATGTGATTTTATGACCTTTCATAACAGTGGACCCAAGAACTGATGCATAAAATTGAACCAAACTGGTCATCTGAACCCACAGCATGTGGCCCAATTCATCTGTTAGAATCATACACACACTCTACACCACACATCTCCAAAGAAGTTTTGTCTTTAAGCAAGACCGTCCTCTGGCAGTCTTGTGGAAACAAAATTGCCCAGGTACTGCTTAAACATTAATTCAAAAATTGTTTCACATTCCCTATCTTAAAAAAAAGCAATGATATTTGGCTGGATGTGGTGGCACACACCTGTAATCCCAGTGCTTGGGAAGCTGAGACAGGAGGATCACAGGTTTGATGCTAGCCTCAGCAATTTTGTTAGGCTCTCAGCAACTTAGCAAGATCCTGTTTCCAAATTAAAGATAAAATAGGGCTAGAGGTATAGCTCAGAGATAGAATGTTCCTGGGTTCAAGTCCAGAACCACCACCAAAAAAAAAAAACCCACAAAAAATGTATTTGGGTATAAACAATATTGTTGTACGTCTTGGATGGACAAATTTCAAACACATCCTATCCCAATATGTAAATTTCTCTTTGAAATAAATAAACACTTCCTATCCCAATATATAAACTTATCTTCAAAATAATCACCCCCAAACAGAAAAACTAGGCTTTAGCACTTTCATAGCTCTTTGTTCAAATTCTGAGGAAAGTAGAGCTATATATACAGACAGCCCATAAGCATACAAACTAAAATAACAACTACCATTTTGTGTTCTGTGTTGACTAAGGTGTTGAACTACTTACAGCCAGTAGTAACTTGAGTCTTTCAGCCTACATGTAGGACTTGAAAAATAAGATATGGATTGTTTTAGCCTAGTAAATGATTTGCAAAACAAAATAGACAATGAAGTATGTTTCAGTCTTTACAGTGGATTTGCTGACTACTACAAAGCAACTGTGAAATATTATTTTAGTATTGTTCTGTGCAGATCCTCACCCAAAACTTTATAATAAAGGGGTCAATTATGAGTTTAATCTATCAAGTAACAACTTAAAAACAAAAATTGGCAATTTTTCACATTGATCTCTCTAAAAGCAATTCAAATAATGCTTTTGGTAATTTTAAAACAAACTACCAAAAAGAAGAAGGAGAAACAGAACATTTTCCCTTCTGACTTCTTATACTTTTAGGCACTCCTCCACCCTGTACTTCATTAGCAGTAAAGTTGCAGGCTATAGAAAGAGGGTTTTGTAGTTATATAAAAGCAAAAGGGTGTCAAAAACACTAAAACTTACATGGGTTTTATAAAAATTCCTATAACCTACAAATGGCCCAAGTCATATTTTCCACTAATTTGTGTTCTGTATAAAACATTTATTGCAAATGTCAACCTGAAGTGAACTTGCAGCAGTGAGGTGCAAATTCTGTAGAATGGGAGCTTCATAGGGAGGCCAGAAAACCCTTCCTGAGGGGGGGCTCCAACACATAGTAAGCATTCTTTGAGGAAGAGGAAGAACCAAGCCCTACTAACCTGATTCAGGTTTAAAACGGGCTTTCCTTGACTTAATCTTCCTAGAAGAAATGAACTTTGCTTCCCTTAAAACTGCATCCCTATAATAAACTCAGTTTCTTGGAAATGACGGCTTTCTATGATGAGAAATTGAAGCCAATAACGCCAATAATTGAAAAATTGGTATGATCTGACCTTCAAGTCCTCCCATCCCCCCTAACCCCCAACCACCTGGGAGAAGGAAGGGAGAAGTGAGAGGGGTAAGTGGAAATGGGGGGTACCTGTTAGCTAAATGACTTGTTACCCCCAACATTTGAGTATTAAAGTTATAACAAGAAGTAACCATGGTTCAAATATTTAATATAGAAAAAATTAAGTTATCCCTTTAACAAACTGAAATGCAGCCAAGAATTTTTTTTAACATAGAAACTTTCCCCAAGAGGCTTATTTTTACAACAGTTACTGTGACATTTTTACCCAACACTTCCCCACCCAAAAAAAAAAAATCAGCAAATCTTTCATGAAATTTACCTTGTATACTGAGTTGCTTTGGATGCACAATCAGATGAAAATCCAACACTATACACATTCCCAAATATAAACAGATATGAGGCTTGAAAGACACTGCATATAGTGATAGAGAAATTTTCCAAGCAATATTCCTGCCTGCTCTTATAAATTTAGCAACCACTTCAGCAAGCCAAAAGACAAAAGCTGTCTAATCTTGTTCATTTGAGCCGAGCTGTTCAATAAAGTTTGAGAGTCAGTGCAGACAGGCTACGCCAGGCCAAATTATTGACAGAAACATACTGTCCACCATGGCAACAAGCAGAAGTCTGCTGCGAAAATGTAAGCAAACAGCCCACTGCTCCAAGAGCATCTGCCAATGGACTTTAACAGCCAAACACAAGGCAACTGTTCGAGCTTCTCTGTGTTTAACAGCTGCAAGCTCAGAGGTCAAAATGAAACATGCAACTCAGAAAAACTTTCAGGAAAAAATCACTTTAAATACTGTCATCGTAATCCCACTTTGAACCTCCTTCTTTCTGTATATCCCTGCTCAAGTGGAAGTGAAGGAATTCCTACCCCCAAACAGACAGTTGCCCAAAGCACTACGTCTTAGAAACTGTCCCAGATCTTCCAAACTCATCTATAAGCAACTGACATGGAGTGGACTCTCAGTGCCAGAAACTCGGGAAAAAATCAAAAGCTGCTTCACTGCAAATGGAGCATAGGATGTTTATGAAAAGGTCTGGAGAGGCATCCTGTTGCATGAGGCAGGACTCAAACACGCACCCTCGTGCCACAGAGTCCTGTATGATTTCTCCGTGTAACCAAGGACACAAGTTCTTTTCTCACAGCCAACATGAGAGAAAAGTTGCAGGCGATTCTTCCAATGTAAAAACAAAACTCTGTTAGGCATCACTAAATAGGGACACCTCTAATCACCTAAGGAAACTGGCTGGCTAGGAGCTCACGCACATATGTTCTCCCTCTTCCCCCTAACACTGATTTTCAGTTGCCCCCTGCAATCTCATCTTAATACCAGGACTCCTCTCCTGCCCCAAGACCGACAAGCCACGGAGAGTAAGAAACAGACAATACTTACAACTCAGTCCCGGCCTCTGGCTAGCTACTTTCTGCAAACTTCTGGTGAGCTCTCTCTAGCTGTGCTGACCCTCTAGGAACATTCTCAGTGTCTCTCAGCCTCTCTGTCTTTCCCTCTCCTTCTCTCAGGCAGTGCGGCTCCCATTAGAGGAATTAAAAGTGGTTGGAGCCATGCTAAATTTAACAAGCTCATTAGTATTCTTTCCGAGTGCTTCGGAGTGAACTCTCCCTATTCAAGCCGCTCTCTCCAGCAGAAGGGTCAGGCGGCTAATCATTAAATCAAACTAATGTCACCCTATCACAATCGGCCCCAGAGAAGGAGGGTTTATTATTTCAGTTTATGCTAAATAAACGGTTTTACAAATGGTCCCCAAGCAAGGTCAACAGCAGCTTCAATTACAAGACAAACTTAACAAGAGTTGCTATAAACCAAGTACTCCGTATTGACTTAGGGACAGGCTCAGCTCCACATATTGCCACTAGCAGGATTGTACAGGAATGCATATTGGAAAATAAAGGAAGGGGTGAGCTTTTTTCTTTGCCAGAATTTGCGACTGCACAGCGACTCCTCATTCACCTCTCTCCAACCAGCGAGCCGCTCAGCTCAATTCACCCCACACAAAGGCTGGAGCCCAGACCTCAATGGACCGAGTGAAACATGTTCAAAACTAGGCTCTCTATTGTGACTGAATTTCTTAACATCTTTTCAAAAAGCGGAGAATGCCTTGAGGCTAAAGGAAGAAACAGGCTAATGGTGAATTGGGAATTCTGAGCAAATTTCAGAGCCCTTTCCTCCTAGCTTTTGAGGTTGAAAGCAAGCTCTTTCCTTTCAAGTTTCAAAGTCCTTTTTCCTCCCGCAGTGTCACAGAAGGATTTGAAAAGAAGGTAATTGTGCTCGCAGTCTCCCTGATCAGAGCTTACGTCCTATTTCTGGTATTTCGGAATACTTCTTGCAATAATAGTGCATATAGCTCAATCCCTTAACCGGCCTGCACTCTGCAATTGCTCATTAAATGAACAATTGCGGGTATAAAATGCCTTTTATGTTCAAGGTCTGGATATAAGATAAGCATTCTAGGACTCTAAATTTGGTTTACTAAGGAAACTCTCCATCATTAAATTACAAAACTGAAGTCAGAATATCAGGCTTTCCCAGAAAAGTGGCACTCAGGTTGCAGTGAGCCAAAAAGAAGGGCGGGTGGGGGGTGGGAAGGAGGCAAGAAAATGTTAAGGGGGAGGAAGAAAAGGGCTGCATCCTCAGATTTCCAGCTGAATGGGATTTTGACAAGAAAATAAGATTTTCATGTTTAAGGGCTGAGTTTGTGAAACCTCATAATTTCAATATGGAATGATAAAATAGTCATCTTGGAATGAATTAAAACACAGGGCTAAGGCTCAATAAATATGTAGATGACTAGTGCTGACCCCTCGTCAGCAAATGTCTCTCCCTTATTTAAGAAAAGAAATAATCCTTTCTGGCCATCACTTCTCTTGCTTGATCCTCATGGCCACCCAAGGATGGTGGGGGATAGGCATTAGACCCCGTGTCCACGTCAAAAGCCTGGGTCCCAGGCGAGTGCGAGACCAACAGAGAGCTCCAATCACTCCTTAGAACCACACAGCCTGTTAACAAGAGGTCTCTTCCCGGGTAGGTTACCGGAATGACACCCAACTACACCACCACTACCACCACAAGAAAGGAGAAAAAGTACATTTTCATGCACAAAAATTTCAAAACTCAGACACTCTCCCATTAAGATTTTGTCAGTGTGGCGCACAGGCCCAGAGCCATCCTGTTCCTCACTCAGCACTGCCATCCATTCCATGGCACCCTGAGGCTCAGCCAGTGGCTTTTGTGTGTCACTGGAGATTTTAATGTGCTTCCAAGAGCTTGGGGTCCCGCCCTCCCATCCTGCACAAGACACCCAGCCTAGTTCTCTGCTTTCCTCCCAGGCAATTGCCTGGCTGTGTTTGGAAAGAGCACTACTTCATTTTTTTTCCTATTATGCAGTTGTTGCATCTTATCAGCTTTTATTTCTTCAGTTATTTACAGTTTGATGCTCTTTGAATAAATACCAATGGCACCCAAGTCCTTGCCCCCTGATTTCAGAATCCTCCCTATGACTTTGACCAGAGATCAGAAATGAAAAAGAGAGGAACTTAAGTATATTCGTAAGCAGGGCAGAATTATGCTGGGCAGGAGGAATAAAGTTCCTGTAGTTTTGAATATCCCCCTCTTTCCACCTAGACTGCCGTCATGCCTGAGCCAGGGCTGCTCCCTGGAATGCGTGGCGCTAGGCTTCCAAAGAGTCTGAGCAAACAATGCCTTCTCTAAGAACACTGCCAATACCCTCGGGGTCAGACATTGCCCTTGCGCAGCTACACATACATCTCCCATTGACAATGACGGATGACAGAGGGAGGGGCCCAGATGGATCAAGAGGGAGCGTTCTGCTTTGTTTGCAACCTTTAAACTGCACTGCCAGGCTGCAACTTGAGAGGGCTGCAGCACATTGGGAGCTTTGGACAAATTCAAGTGACAACCCTCCCTCAGAGATGATGGCGTAGCTCCCTCTTCCTACTTTCATCAATCAAGAGGTCCAAGAGTGATAGGAGAGAAAGGAAAAAAAGGATCTTCATTGTTTGAACATCTCTAATATTCTTTTTTTTTTTTTGCCAAAGGGGGCGGGGGGACCTGGTCCAGGCTGACCAACTCCACATTGGCCCTGGGATGGAACTATTTGCTCCCAAAAAGCAGCAGGTTCTGTGTTCAACCCAAGGCTAAACTCTCACTTCATCCCCCAACCACTTAGCTTTTCAGTGTTCCATACAACTTCAAAAGGTCGCTGGGATAGAAGGGAGCAAGCAGAGAGAGCAAGATGAAAATTTAGAAAAATTCAAATGCAAAACCTGAAATCGCTATTACCTCCACTGTAGCAGAGAACTGTGATGGTTTTGCAGAGCAAGCCACCTCCAGCCTCTTGAAGCCATAATGATACTGATTAGCAGGAAACAGGACCCACTTCCCTGAGGCCTCACCAGGTATTCCTTGTGGCCTGTAGGGTTCCCACTCATTTTCTTTCTACCCCTGAGCTGTCATGAGTAAAAGGGCTACAGCCCAACCTGCCCTTGAGAGGATGCTCCTAAAGGCTGATGACAAGATCTCTGTGACCTGGCTGAATATTACCTTGAGCACACATTTAAGGCCAAGTACAAACTCAAAGGTGCTAACCAACTTTCAAAGTCCCCCAGAGACGGCACCAGCCAAATCCCACATGCACCTGAGAAGGAAAACTTGAACAACACAATGCTCTGGAGAGCTCTCCTTTAAAGGCTAGGGGAAGATCTTCCTTATTTTCCATGAGCTTCCTAAGACCTCTCCTTAAATTAAAATTCTAAGACTCTTTCTTGAATTAAGAATTCTAAACCAACTCGAAGCTTCTTCTATTAGCCTGCTGTTAGTTGCTAGTCGCTGCTTACACAGTGTGAGTTAATGAGTGACATCAAAAGCAGCACAATAAATTCCCAGGAGGGTCAAAAATTTTCCTTATGCTAAATAGAGCATTTATGCCTGCCTACAAATAACAGTCTCCTGAACATTCAGGTATCAGAGATTTCTTTGAGAACTAGGTTTCCATCTCTTATAAGCAGAGTCACAAAATATCCCTCCCCCCACCCCCCCTCAACTTTGCACATAGAGACTTGAGCAGTTAAGATTCCATAATGAGACCCACAGCCAACAGTTTAAGAGAAACAATGAAGCGCCTGTTCACAAGGCCATGGTGTCCAGATTGTGTCCACCTGGGTGCATCCTCTGATGGAAAGAATCCTATCACTCTGAAGATCAAGTTCAGCTCCTGTGCGGCTCAGGACTTGGAGTGTGGCTTTCCTTTAAGGCAGGAAGAATCAAGCAGCTCCTTCCTATGGCACTTTTAAATGCTGGTTCCCAGGTCCCCCACACACACACCCACTGCAAAGTCCCATTTCCAAACATTCCTACCATTTTTTAATTTTTTTTTTTTTTTTTT
>PVLC010000201.1:225617-267657 GCA_004027655.1 Graphiurus murinus | reverse complement strand
CAGCTACTTGAAGAAGGCATAGGTCCAACACTCCAACACATAGGCACAGGTCAAAACTTTCTCAACAGGACCTCAAAAGCACAAGCAACCCAAAGGAAGATCAATATATGGGATTACAATAAACTAAAGAGCTTTTGTGCAGCAAAGGAAACTATCAAGAACCTCAACAGAGAACCCACAGAGTGGGAGAAAATCTTTGAAAGACATGACTTTTTCTACTGCTTAAAGAATTTGCCAAACAGGTCAACAGAGTCAGCAGTCTTTAAAGTACTAACCACTTTTATCAGAGAAGAAACACTTAATCAACATTAAGACACATCTGTAGGGATCTAATAACTAATTTCACTATGAATCCCTTTAGAACAAAAAGCTATAAACTACCATGAGGCCTGACATGGGGCCAACACATTTTAACTTTACAAAGAATGTGATTTTAAAGGAAAATAAATACATAACATTATTATTTTAACTGTTACTTACACTCTTTTGATTCATCGTGACATCACAATGGTTAAGACTAAATTATATAAAATTTCAAAATAATAAATTCTTAAAATTAAGGTAAATGAACAAAGAGAAAATAGTTGTAAATCAAGCACAGAGCATGGTTAACAACTGCGAGGGAAAGTGAATAACAGATACAGCTTTTGCCTTTAAGGAATTTGTAGTATAGTTAAGGAGAGATATTTTATGGTAAGGATAGTCTAAAGATAATTCTAATTTACCAGAAGTATGGAATAATAGAATATATCCATAAGTAATAGAGGGATATAAACAGCAGGGATAATCACAAGGAATATGTTGTAATCTGTTGATTTCATTTAATACTACTGACAAATGATGACGTATATTTGAAAGGGGATTTATTAAACCTGCCGATGGGCATTTGTTGCCTGAGAAGGTCTCAGGGTATTCTAAGGGCAAAGTAGTTCAATTTCAAGTGTTCTAAAATACATTTTTGCATGTTAAGTCATTGAAGACTGACAGTACTTTATTTAGTGGATAATAATGTTAAAACCGTGTTATAGAAGAAGAAACAGGCAAAATGGGCTACCCATGTCTACAAAGTTAGCATGTGAGACAACTGGAATCCCAATCAGTTTGGATCTTGTAAAGATAAGAGCAAGATCTCTAAGGCACTGAAGACAGATGCACTCCATCTCTGACCTACCTCTAGAGAGAGAGAGAAAAAAAAGTCATACTAAATAGATCTGGATACAATTTAGTACAAGCACATACCCGGACTTTGATATGTCAGCAGTGAGCAGGGTCATTGAGAATAACAATAGGAGTAATGAACCGATGAAGTTTAGGGTCAGGATTAGTTCAATAGAGTTAAATAATTAATGTGTAGCTTGCTAGGCATTTTTCAGATGTTATCTTTTTGTATGTGTATGTGGTACTGTGGATTGAACTCACGAATGTGCTACCTGGGAGCTACACACACTCGGCCCTGTTTTATTTTATTTCAGAACAGTTCTCACTAAGTTATTGAGGACCTCATGAAATTACCGAGGCTGGCCTTGAACCTGCAATCTTCCTGTCTCAGCCTCCAAAGTGCTGGGATTACAGGTATGCATAAGCACACCTGGCTTATCTTTGCAATCATTCCATAAGTAGGTGCATTAGTTTGAAATTTGGGGGTGAAAATAACTCAAACTAACAATGGAAATAGACATTAATTATTAGGAAACAAGAATGTTTCATGATACCTAAAAACCTGAATGGAAAGACCTTAGAAAATAATTGGAATAAGAAAAATAGAAGCAGTCTGGAAGCCAGGAAACATGCTCCTTTCATTTCTTGCCTCTGAGTTTTTCCCTAAGATTCTGCGGTATTTCTCTCTCCCTTCAGAATAGTTCTCTGTTAACTAAATTCCCATGGCAAAAGATAGAAGTCCAGAGGACAGATCTCATTTCCAATTTCAAGAAGATGGGTGGAATGGGGAGAGAATCTGAGTGGTTCAACCTAGGTTGAATCTGGGCTAATCGAATATGACTAAGGATAGGTCTTCAATGATAAGCCGAGGTCTGTGGACCATGGTTTTTATTAAAGGAACAATTTGAGCTTAGATATAGCAGGTATTATCATGTATCATACAAGTGTGAGAAAAATGAGTTTCAATTGGCAAATGAGCTTCTCCAAAGTCAGAACGAAAGCATAAGTGAACTTTGAATCCAGCTTCTTATATTAGTAAAGCAATCGGTCTATCCACCATTGTATAATAGCTTCCTAAATCAAGAAGCATTGCCCCAAAGACAAAATGAAAACTGGATATATCTGCACTGGCTTAGTAGCTTCCTGCAGTGGCTTTTCTATGAACAGGAATCAAAATAGAATGTATTGATATGACATATTGCTTCAAGGTCAACACAAATCATAAGATAATCAATGGATGAGGCTTGAATATGTGAAGAGAAATTGAAAACAAATATGTGGTTTGATTATATCCCAGTGCCCTAATCAGAAATAAACATATCTATCAATATGCTTTCTGGCTTTTTATGCCTAGGTTTATGTGAGATCGCAGTAGGCCTGGTCTATTAAGACATTTATTTACCTAATATTGATTGAGCATCTACCCTACCAGCTAGTGTTCAAGGCACTATAGATAACATCAGTAAACAAGATGGACAAAATTTCTGGACTCAATAACCTTAAATGTTAGTGGAGGAGACAGATACAAACAGTAAATGGTATGACAGGTGTCGATAAATCCTAGGAAAATTATTTACCAGCATCAAGGGATAGGGTGAAGAGGGTCTAAGTTTTGTTACAGTGGAGGGCGGTCAGGAAGAGCTTCTTTAAAGAGCTCCTTTAAAGCAAAATGTACATGATTTGAGACAGAAAATCCTATAGATATTTGGGGCAGATATTTCCTGGTCCTTTGTTTGAAAGTTGGTTTCATCAGTGTTCATATTTTGTGCAAATTGAGAAATTCTGTTTCCAGATGGCACTTGAATATTTGGGATTCTCTTTTATGAGAATATTCTTGTGGTAGATTGATTGCCCAAATGGCACAAATCTCTACTTCTCCTGGTGTCTATGCCTTTAGCGATGTAACTCTACAGTTCTCCTCATCAATATCTAAGAGCTTATTTTTCACCCCTTAAATCTGGGCCAGTCTTTGACTTGATTTGGCTAATATTATGTACCAAATGATGGTCCTGTTCTGAATCTAGGCCTAAAGAGGCTTCATGTACTTTTACTTGTTTGAGGGCCCCTATCTGTTCCAGAACAAAAAGGACATGGGACCATGTGGAGCCAAATCTTTTTATCCCAGTGGTCCCAGATGAGGTCTTAGTTATGTGAGAAAGCCAAGATCAGTCAAGTTGACCTAGCTGACGTGCACATACATGGGTGATCTCTGTCAAGCTCAACTAATAGGAGAAATTTCTTCCCAACACTTTTGATTCACAAATAATAGTCCATGGACGATTACTTTAGATTGTTTAGTTTTGGAATGGTTTGTTCTGTAGCATAATTATGGCAGCAAATAACTGATGCTCTTCCCCCCCCCCCAATGAATAATTGCTTTCAGGAGTTAGTGGATTATGATTGTTCAATTCTGAAATGTATACTTATAACTCAGCATGAGAACCTAGCCCCAATTTTCACTGCATGTATGTGTTCTATGTTTGTGTGTTATGGAGTAAAGGAAGGGTCAGGAAAAGAGTGTGAAATGGGGATGTTTGTTGAGAAGGTCAGAGTCAATTTAATATTCAGCAGCTATGTAAAATTGATAGATCCCTTTTTATAATGTGAATACATGATGATGTGATGAACACAGTACAAATAATACCATAACCATGAGTCTCAAAAGCTCTTGTGTGTTCTTTCCTTTAGGCTACACACTTTTTACTAACCGAACCCTTCTCTATCCCTCACCCAATCTAGATAAAAGCCTTTACTATCTCATTGTAAACAGAGTTGCTAGAAACCAAATCTCTCATCCTCACTCTACAAAATGCATATGAAAGATGACAAGCGCTAAATTACAGCCTTTGCTTTCACCCCATCAGTCATCCCTATGCTGTTTGTAATTTCACTTTTACAAAGCATTTCCAATTATACTTTTATAAAAAAACACTAAAAATTCCCTAAGCTTGCAAAATCCTTGTTTTTCATTTTCAATGTTTTTTTTTCTGTTGGCTTTTTCTCTTTTTGATTATTTGAACAATAACATGATGCTTTTTGTACAAAGAAATGCTTTGGAAACATTGATAAGATGTTTACTTTGAGCTGAACTTTTCAGTTACACGAATGGATTTGCATATCGCATCCCCTCTTCTTTCACCCGGCATCCACATTTACAGGTATTGGATCTGCTTTCCACAGTCAGGGAAATAAAGACAAGTGACTCCCGACCATATTAACAACTGTGTCCTCAGCAATTATGTTTAACAAGCTTTGATTTTAGTTATAATAGAACATTTGATATGGCTTCAAATTTTTATCAATGGTTATTATTTTCAACTTATAGTTGATATGCTGGGTTTCTATTTTTAACTCCTGTTATGGTTAGATATAGAATGTCCCATAACAGCTCATGTATTAATGAGTAGAGCTGATATAATTAAGTTATGAAGCTTGTAATCTTATCAGTACATAAATCCATTGTAATGGATTTATTGGGTGGTAGTGAGTGAAAGAGGTGAGTCCCTGGAGGTGTGGCTTTAGGTATTGTGCTTTGTTTTTTTAATCCCCTTTCTTGCACTCTATAGCTTCCAGCCTCAATGTTGTAAGAGCAATTCTGTTTGTCCCTGCCTCTGCCTCCCCCCACTATGCCTTGAGTTCCATTGATAAACCTGGCCTCACATGGACTGAAGCCTTGAAATCTCCAGAACTGTTAGCAAATAAATCTTCCTCTATGCTTTGGGTGGTCAGATGCATTGGGTCACAGCCATGAGAATGATGACTGAAACAACTCCCCAAATAAAAATTACTAAAAAGATATTTAGCAAGCTCACATAAATTCTTCCTTCAATGATGGTTGATATAATCTTCAACTACTTTTTTCTTGGTGAATGGACATGTTTGCATTAAAGAAATAAAGCTAGCTCACAATTACCTCAAGGATAATATTTTAGAAAGAGGTACAATTTCAATATATACTACTAATATAACTTATATGTGAAATTGGCCTCTCATATTGGTCTTCGATAACTTTTATCCAATCATAGATTATCATATCGATCACTGAAAATCTTACTCCCTATTTAAAAATGTTGACTTTTCCACTGCCTCATTCCCAAAACAAGATTTGAAGGCAAATAATTCTAAGATAAATATGACAATATTTGAATACTAATTCTTTCATAAATGTTTATTCCTTTAAAAAGATGTTCTCTTGAGATCTGAGAATTTTCAAAAGTAACATTAAGAAAATATTACATGCTGTCACAAATTATCCTAACACCCACTGGGAAATGCACAAATGTTTACATAGAAAATTTGGGTAAAAAAAAATCTATGCAAATTTTAAGAAAGTATTTCTGTTGGCAATTAAAAAATAAATAGACATGGCCAATTTACTCTTAATTATAATTGATATGCTAAATTTTGTTATGCTTCTACCTAAATCATTTTAAATCCCTATAAATTTGTTTACAGGTAATAAATGATGCAGCTCTATAATAAACATTACATTTTAGATTTAGAAAGTATTGTCTGTATTCTATTACCATTAAAATTTTTTGGTTTAATTAACACTGGAAGATATTCTGAAGGTATTAATTGCTCTACTTTGCATATGCTTGGTGTCCTGTCCATAATCCAAATTGTGTCTCCAGCTTCAGAATGACCCCAAAGTCATGGTACATGCATCTACTGGTGATTTTGACTATATAGATGGGGTTTTAGATTGTCTGTTTCCTCAACAACAATTTTTATCATATGTTTAAAAATATGACAGCTGGGTGTGGTGGCACATGCCTGTAATCCCAGTACTTGGGAGGCTGAGAAAGGAGGACTACAGGTTTGAGGACAGTCTCAGAAAGTGGTGAGACTCTCATCAACCTAGCAAGACCCTGTTTCAAAATAAAAATTAAAAAAAAATATGGCTGGGGGTATAGCTCAGTGGTAGAGTGCCCCTGCATTCAACCCCAGTACTACACACAAAAAATATTTCAACTACAGTTTAAGTTACCAGGAGAAAAATGACAGTACCACAGCATTGACTGAGGATATGAATTATTGCTTCATACAAGGTTATTTGTAAAAAAGTTGGAGATCTGCTTTCTGACTTTTGAAAAAATTTATACTTTGAGAATAAGTGAACCTAGAGAAATTATGTCCAGATCTTTACTTGTAGGAAAATCTTTAGCGAATAAAGGCAAATTGTACCTTTTTAATCCAGAATTTTCTTTTCTTTTACATATTTTTTTGGTACATTGTAATTGCACATCATAATGAGGTTTACAATGCCTTTTTTAGACAAAACTTTTTATTTTAAAGGTTGACTCTTAAATCATTCCATGGATAATCCCACCATTTTAATAACTGTATTAATCAGGGATTTGTGGTGATTCTGATAAAAGATAAGAATATGCTAGTGTCTATTTTTTATTCTGTGGCTACTAAATTATTGACTTGTTGGAGAGAAATATCTGATTCTACAGTTTATACAAATTGGCTTGGAATCATGGCTCAACCACTAATATGCCATATGTTCTTAGTCAAGTAAAAATCTTGCTGAGTCTCTGTTTATTATCTCTAAATATGACACTATTACTATATCATCTATCCTTCACTAGAGTGGCTGGGAGATGTGAAAAGGATAACACATTTACATGCTCACTATAGGTAGTGAAGGGAGTGTGAAATAAAAATTAGTGTGAGATAGGTAATATGCTCACTACAATATATGTTGCTAAGTCAACCAATCTTCCCAGAACACTTTCTCCATATAAGCTAGCTTTAATACAACACAAACTGATTCCTTTTATACATATTAACTTAAAACTCAATGGCTATATCACTAGCAAAAAATCTATGGTGATAGATAATTACATCACTTTTCATGTTTGTGATTTTGTTTAGATGAAGGTTGACCCAGAAGATGTGACAGATTGGGGAGAGGGTAGTTGTCACCTCACTTCTTTTTAATCTGGAGTAATTTATGACATAGTAAAAGTTGTTGAAAAGAATGAAGAAGCTTGTTCAACAGAGTGGGGATGAGAGGAATTTCCTGGTAAAATATATCAAGATAAAAGTGAGGAAACTAGATGAAAGGAACAGCAAGGTCAACATGGACTGAGTTTAGAGAGAATACAAAAGACAACCATGAAAAGAAACACTTAGGAGGCAAGTTTGACATACAGTAATGAATGACTTTTTAGTAGAGAGCAAGTGTGGTCTCAGTAGAGAAAACAAGGAGTAGATATAACAGAGGTAAAGAGAAGGTGAATTAACCCTTAGGAAAAGAGCAGTACACCAAGGAATAACTAGGCCTGTAATGGGAATTTAGGATATTAACTTCTTTAACAAAGAAATATTCCATTGAAAAAATAGACTAGAATAATGACCTAAATCTACATTCTAAACTTATAGACTAATTTTATACTCACTTCCCTTAACACTCTGAACTTTTCTTTATGGGTTCTGTGTCCTACAGAGGCTACTTAGGTCATGAACAGATCTTTGATAATGAAAAATCTCAAGTTACAAAAATGCAAAGTCTTAGTCAAAACTAAAAGAACAAACCGTCTACCTTAAAATAGACCTATATTACTGGTATATTTGCAGTTATCCTATGCTATGGAAAATTGAGGAATCTTTAAAATGTAAGGCCTCACAGTTTTGATCAAATATGATCCCCTTTTCCTTTATGGACAATAGCCTCTTATACCCAGCAGTGATTACACAGCCCTCATCACTGGATGCTAGTGTTAGAAGCTATATCAGCATCTTCAGTGGCAGCTGGGTAAAAAGTTTCTTTGTTTATCTTAAAAAAATATCTTTCATGCTACTGTCTTGTTTTGCGGTCTGGAAATACATTCTGAATCAACTCTGAAGACAACTTAAATACTTGACAGCAGTTATATAGTCAAGACAGGCCATAATTTCTGTTTCAGAAACCATGTGTGCAAGCTGATTTTTTCTCTACAGCTAGAGTTTTAGGGCCAGATTTTCAAACAAGCATTTGTGTGCATAAAATGGGTAATTGCACACACAAGTGGAAAATTTTGTATGTAATTATCCATTTTGCATATACAATTATATGCTTCTGAGGGTATAACGCATGTACATGAAATTTGGTAAGCATACCCATTACACCTTCCTTTGAAAATCTGGTCTTCATTGTAGGTTTATTGCACAGAAGGAATTTGGGATTCTTCCTGTTTGATAACATAATTACACTAAATACTTTTCCTTTAATTGTACATTTTTAATCAAGGATATCAAAGCCCATTAAATTATTAACCAAATAATTCCCAAAGCCCTATTATCTATGAGTGCTAAATATTATGACTATCTCATTTTGGAAATTAAGAAATGAAGACACAAACGTTGAAATTCTCTAAACATTACCCACTATCCATTTAGGCTTCCAGACAAATGGTTCCCTAGAATCCTCTCTCCATCTGCCTGCTCAGATGCAAATCTAAAGAAACAATTAATGTAAATGGCAAAGGAATTGAGCATAAATACAAAGTTTCATTTTTGTGGTCCAACTAAACCAAAGTATATTCACATTTCTTTACTGACAAAAAGCTTGCACCATTCCCTTTTGCCAGCATACATCTAGTAAGACAACAAGTTTTAATAGGAGGGCTTGTTCACCTGGGAAATTCCTATGTCATTGTCAAAATGAGAGAATAAAACATTCACTCACTTCACAAAAGTAAATTGTGTCTTTAGGTTTGCAGCATGTTTCGCCGAAAGCTGATGAAAGAGGTTTATTTGACTGATAACAGCCTGAATTTTATGGTTACATATGTGGCTTTCCCACAAAGCTGAACACAGTAGTCTTTGTGGCTTTGATATCACAGAAAGAAGACAGATACTTTTGAATATTTGTTGTTGTTGTTGTTGTAGTTAACTTCTGTGCCCTTTCGTATTCCTGCTTGACTTGCTACCTGTCTACCATGTCATTGCAGTCTGTGCTGACAGTAGTGTAGAGGCAGAAAGCTCAAGTATTTACAGAGAACAACAACAATCACTTTCCTGCAAGAGGAAAAAAAGGCAGATTGGCACCTACTCCTTAGAGATTACAATTTGAAAGTGACTGTGTCTGAAACCCAGGCATTACTTATATTAAAACAAATTAGAGTTCTTTGAAGTGACCTTTTATTCAAGTATTATTATTTATAGTAATAGTAGAAGAGTAGTAAAAGCACTAGCAGCAGAAGTAGTAGTAATAACACTAGTAGTAGTAGTGGCAAAAGTAGTAATTCCAGTTGAAGTAGTAGTGATAGAAACAGTAAAAGAAGTAGTACAACTGGGCGTGGTGGCACACACTTGTGTGTGTACTTGGGAGCCTGAGACAGGAAGATAGCAGGTTCAAAGCCAGCCTCGGCAACTTAGTGAGACTCTCATCAACCTATTGAGACCCTGTTTCAAAACAACAACAAAAAATAGAGATGTGTGCATGTATGCCTTTACCAGCTTGTAACTAGCAAAGATGTATGATTACAATGCACCAATAATAATAAAAAACAAAAAATAAAATAGGTCTGGGGGTGGAGGTTGGAGGTAGAATGCCCCATGGGTTCCATCCCCAGTACCAAAAAGGAGTAGTACTGCTAATAACAAACACAGAAATACCTAATGTTTCTTTATTGTGTGCCAAGTAGGTGGTGTGGAGGATGTTTAAAATAAACCATCTCTTTTAATCTTCAGAACAATTCTGAAACATAATTGTTTTTATCCCTTTTTTATGGATGAGGACATGAAAAGTTAGAAAACTTTTGTGTGGTCAAACTAGTAATTTGGATGTGCCTCAGAGCATTCAGATTTTAAAAACTGTGGATATGAAAATGAGTATAACTTTATTTCTTTTTCATTCCTGTGTAATTGTAGAGGATGCAAAGGAAATTTGGGCAGACAGTTACCTATATCTCAAAATGCCATTCAGAGATGCAGTTTTTGTAACTCACTCATTTTAAAATTAAATAGTGCTAAGTTAAAAAAAAACCCACCTTATGTAGGAAGTCATGAGTTAGATCTAATATTAGACAGAATGAGGGCCCTGACTTTGAGGCATACTATTATTTCTTGATGAAAAGAAATAATTTGCCTTAAGATGTGTGTGTGCTTGCGTGTGTAATTACAATTACACCTGGGTGAGTTAGCCTTCTAAAGTACCTTACTGTGCCAATAACATTTGTTTCTTCCTTTAATAATAACTAATGCTGAGAAAGACCTCAAGGAATAAACTGCATGCTGCTCATTAGTCTTAATCCTTTCATGATGAGCGTGTTTATTGGGATGTTTAATAATTTGTGTTTCCTCAGAACCTTTCATCTTAGAATCCCAGTGTGCTTTATAAGCATTAATTCTCTTAGCACTGCAAGCAGGAAGATGTGTATGTGTATATGTGGCTTAAATATGCTCCAAATGATTAAATAGTCTACTTTAGGTCACAAAGTGTAGAGAAATCAGTTATGTAAGCCACTCATTCATTGAATGATTTATTCTAAAGATGAATATATAACTATAATTTGAGAAGCATGTGTTTCTCCAAAATGAATTTCTGTATATGAGTAACAAACTATATAATTAACAACCAACCCCCCAAAAATTCTAGATGTGAATCAATTTATAAAACCTAAGTTATATATGTAGCACCTCCTGAAGATCCTTTGTGATTCAGCCACATAATTAAAGTGGTCTAGAAAAACTCTCTAATGAAGCCTGTTGAGTGACAATTACGTAAGTGAATGTCCTTGTACACATGTTGGGCTTTTTGACCCAATTGCTTGGCCAAAGATATTCCCATTGGCCCATATTTATCCAGGAGTCTTATGTCATAGCTCATTCTTCACAAACTCTTTATTGTCTTCAAGTGGATACTAGATAAGAATCTTTATTATATAGTAATTGTTTTATGGGGGATATCTAATGGACCAGAAGAAGACTGCAACTAAAATGCCTCTATGTCATTTACCAAAGTGTTACACGGCTACCATGTCTACACAGTGAAAAACAGTTTGGTGAGCATAAATATTGGGGACTACAGAATGTAACTATGGCTGATGTGTTAGAAAAATGCATTTTCTCAAAGTCCTGTAAAGTGAAGTCAAGAATAAGAGTTTGCACACAGATGTTTTGTTCCACACCCAAACTGTAGTTTTGCATGCCAGCCAACAAGTACACAATTATCTCCTGAGCACATAAACTTGTAATTTTAAGCATATACTATATGCTGAAATATTTACATGAAAGTAGGCCCTGGATACCCATAACTTTTACCCTTGGTGAGCTATTATAAAGAATATTCAGAATTTCATGCATATATACAAAGACTATTACGGTTCCTCTGCTTGTCCTTACATTCACCAACTTCCCTCGATGAATTATACTATTCAGTTTAAAAGTGGCTGAGTTGCTGCCTTTTTTTCCTTCTGCCCCCTGCTTCTGCCCCGCATCTGTTCCCCAAGTAACAATTTCCACACGGGCAAGTTTCTCAGCCTCATAAGCCCTCTACATTTCCTTTTCCAAGTAGTGTTTCTAGCAGGCAGTTTGTTTCTTGAAGCAGCTTCTTTAAGCTGAAAGAGGTTTTAGCTGTTCAACACAAAGTATTTTCTTTCATCCAAGAAGGAATCAAGGAAAGATAGCATTCCAAGGGAAGAACAAATGATCGATCGGGAACACTTAGAAAAAAATGGGAAATGTATTTAATGCTAGAAAAGGCATCATGCAATGGTTTCTGGGGGTTCGGTGACATTGAGAGTTGTATGCACCCACAGGATTTCATTCCTTTTAGAAATAGAGGACAGTGTGTTTCAGGCTTCTGCAGTGTTTGCATTAATCATGGTTACTGCAGATAGTTTGAAAATAATATTATTTTGTTTATACTAAAATGATCCAATTAAAAATTAACTGTAATACTGGTTGTAAAACTTAGGGAATTTTAATGCATAATCAGAATTCAACAGATAATATTCTCATCAGTGGAAGAAAGTAAGACCTTAACCCAAGGCCAGAAACAAATTACCCAATCACCCATCAGACAGCAGAATGAGAAGATTTAGTGTGTATTTAACTGGAACGCATGTATTTTGCAGGCTCACTAGATGCAAAATCATGTAGAACAAGACATCACCAAGCTATTTGAAAATGAAATGGTAGTTTACTCATCACAGGGGATTTGGCAGTGTTTCCAAACTGGGCAAAATAATTCAGGATAACCCTTTCTACTTCAAATCTCATGTACTGACCAGATTTCAGTATTCTCGAAAATGAAGAACACAGGTCACCTTTCAGTAAAAGATACATTTTTCAAGGTTATAATTTTGTTGTGAACATTTGTTGTAGTAGTGGTCTGTTTATGAGAAGAGACCAAGGTCAGGTATTTGTGCATCGTTAAGACACAGATGATGAAAGGAGGAACAAAATGCATTCATCAGCAAACCAATAAAAAATGAAAGAAAATTAACAGGAGAGATCCTAGGGCACTAGGTGAAAAAATGTCTGTGGCTTCACAATCAAAGCCATATAATATACCTTATGATTCTTTCAGTTACTTGCCCCATGTGCCCTTAAAAACACTCATTTCTCCTTCACCATTTATTTTAATTAAACCAAATTCAAGCTCATGTTTGTTAATTGCCATTCACATTTCTGTGGCTTTTCTGGTCCTCAGGAAAAAAACTTTCTTCATGTCATAAACAAGATCCTTTGTTATTTAGCTTTTAATAGGCTTATTTCCAACAAGATATGCAGTATTAGGTAGATGAACAACTTCCCTTTCCCTTCGTTGAAACTAGGTGTCTGTTTTATTTGTACATTGTACTCAACATTTGACCTTAATTGTCTATGAAGTCAAATATTGTTCACAGTGTTAATTACCATTGCTCTCAAAGATAATTCTGTAAATATTCTGAAATCACCTTTTTCCCCCTGTATGTGTCCACTGCATCCTCTGTACCATTTGCTTTTATTTTAGATGCTTTATTCACATGGCATTATGAAGTAACTATTCTATATAAACAGGCATGTAAAAAAGTCTCTCCTTCTTTTGGAAAGTATCTCTTAGGACACCTATGGCTAAAGATTCGTTCAAGGATTTTTTTTCCCTTCAAGTTTATGGAATCATGTGTCTAATTCTTTAGCAAGCGTTCACAATGCTTTCCTAGGTCATTTACTCTGACCCCATATGGTAAAGCGTCAATGGCTAAACAGATTGGGAAGGCAGGGTCATAATATGCAAAAATCCTTGAGGACATCAGTTGCTGTTTAGTCAAATCAAAAGCAGCTTGACATTCTTTTCACCAATGACACTGTTTATATTCCTGTAATAGTTTTGTCATTAAAACTAACTGCTATGAGAAAACTTTAAGTTTACTGAAGTAGGATTAAAAGGAAAAAAAAGATATGTAATTCTATGTACAGATAAATTATTTTTATATATTTATATGAAGAATATAATACATATTTACATAATACATATATATACATATATGCATAATGTATATGTGTATTATGTATTATGTGTATATGTATTATATATACATACATGTATATATATGTATATTCATATTTATGTCATGGAAAGCATAATCAATTAAGCTTTTTCCTTTTATTATTATTATTATTTTTTTTTGCAGTACTGGGGATAGAACCCAGGGGCATTCTACTTCTGAGCTACACCCCCCAGATCTGTATTTTATTCTTTATTTTGAAACAGGGTCTCACTAAGTTGCGGAGGGCCTCACTAAATTGCTGAGACTGGCTTCAAACCTACAATCTTCCTGTCTCAGCCTCTCAAGTACTGAGTTTATAGGCTTGCTCCACCATGCCCAGCTCAATTTAGCTTTTAATGATGTGATTAGAACATCTTGTTGAAAATACCACACATGGTGGAGAAGATAAGTACAGGATACAAAATTAAGTCAAAGCATTTATATTATTTTCAGAATGATTGTCAAATAGCTTTGATCCTATTCACTTCTCTATAATTCAGGTTAAATGAGATACTAAACTAAAAGGTCATATATAATACTTAATTGAAATTCATTTTAGGAAATTGAATTTTATTTTTATTTTATTTTATTTATTTATTTTTTTTGCGGTACTGGGGATTGAACTCAGGGGCATTCTACCTCCGAGCTATACTCCCAGCCCTATTTTGTATTCTTTATTTTGAAACCAGGTCTCACTAAGTTGCGGAGTGCCTCACTAGGTAGCTGAGGCTGGCCTTGAACCCAGATCCTCCGGTCTCAGCCTCCCGAATGCTGGGATTACAAGCGTGCGCCACCACGCCCGGCTGGAAATTGAATTTTATAATACAGCAAATATACTAAGAAATGGGAATCAATCTTTGTTACTTGATTTCTGTAGCCTGGTTGCTCATTCATTCATGCATATATTCAATTATTATTTTTACCAGCAGTTTTACTTAATGTTCACTTATCTTAAAACTTCTTCTCTTTTGTCTATTCATTAGCACACTTCTCAAATGCAAAATATTTCATATTAACATTCTCATTTTCTAATTTTTCATCATAATTAAAGGTAATAGGGGGGCTTGGGAAGGAAGACTGACTGCCAGAATATATTCCTGTAGAAGAAATTCATTTCAGAACTGTCACCAAACATAAATCCTTGATATATGAAGTTCCATGAAATTCACATCACTTTTTAATTCTGCAATTAGGTTCATTACTTCGGTGTATGGTTAATGGTCCAAATCTAAGCAGAGCCTGTGTTATAACTAGTCACTAAGTATTCGTACTGTGACACTTAATATACACACATAGCTATTGAAAACAAATGGGGAAAATAGTGAATTTCCCCATCAAAAGCTATACTTGAAGTTTTCTTTTAAAGTGCAGAAAATAATTAAAAATTAAAAAGCAAGAAAATTATAAAATTCATGTCCTTACAAAATACTTGATTTAAATAATAAATGTTACTTATATATGCACAAAATGGTTTGTTATGAAATTTTGTTCCAAAGAATAAGGCATCATTTGAGGAAAGGATAATACCAAAAGACCTCTTTAGAACCATAGAATATTTAAGGAAGTTATTTTTTGAGGGAGACCAGTTCTCCTACTCATAATAATCAGAAAAACTGCATAAAATATTCAAGTTCTTGAAGTGTACAAAGTAGGAAGATAAGAAATAAGAAGAAATGTTCTGAACCACTAAAAATGTCAACAATTAAAAGACAGCAACCCTAAATGTGAATTCACCAAACAACACAATTTCAAAATTTATGAAACAAAAGCTGAACGAATGAATAAACAAATCCATAATTATTATTTGGAACTTCAGAACTACATGTGCAACAGTTGATCGAACAACTATACAAAAAATCAGCAAAGATGTAGAATACCTGAATAATATCATCGACCAGCATGATCAAATTGATATTGATGAAATATTAACCCAATAACAATAGGATACATAGTTTTCAAACATTCAAAAATTTTTCACCAAGACAGGCCATATCCTGAGCAACAAAAAAATATCAACAAATATCAACAAATTTAAGCAAATTGAAATCACACAGAGTATGCTCTCCTATCATAAAAGAATCAAGCTAGAAATCAATGGCAGAAAGACCGCAGGGATATCTTGAATTAACTACAAATTAAATAAAACATTTCTAAACAATCCATGGATCAAAGAAGTCTTAGGGAAATTAAAAATACTTTGAACTGAGTAAGGACAAAATATAACAGCATATCAAAATATAAATAATATTTGAATCACAACTCAAGTAGTGCTGAGTATTACATTTACAGCACTACATCCTTGTGTGTGAGTGTGTGTGTGTGTGTGTGTGTATGTATGTGTGTATGTTTCTCTTATAGCATTTATTACATAAGTTATTTGACTAGATTGTTTTTCCCACTATATTCTCACTATATTCTACACTTTCTGAAGCAGAGACCTTACTCAGCTTTAGCATTCCAAACTTATGATGTCTTCTTAACTGAATAAATTGAAATACAAGAGCTTTAGGGATAATATTACTCTTTTGTGTAAAACTGAGAATTGAACCCAGGGGAATTCTGCCTTTGAACTATACCCCTAGCCCTATTATTTTATGCATTATTTTGAAACAGGGCCTCACTTAGTAGCTGAGGCTGGCTTGGAACCTGAGATCCTCCTGTCTCAGTCTCCCAAATACTCATAATTGTGTGCCACCATATGCAGCTCAATGTTACTCTTTTATTTAGATAATAACATGCACATTAATTTTTCTCCTGTGGCTTGTAACTAGATAAACTGATTAAGTTAACTTCTTTTTCTGGTTTACTCACTTCCAAAGACAGTCTATGACATGTCCAGTAATAAAGGAAAAATTTTAAAATGAGCTCTACAGGTCCCTTTTGACTGTGTTTTTCTCTTTGAATTTTCATTTAATGAATGGAAAACTTATCAAACTACTTTTTAACTTTGGCTTTAATTAGTTGGTATAATAACTATCAACTTAGCTGTAGGAGTATGTTGGTATTATTGATATGATAATTAAATATAAAATGATTATTCTATTAAGGATATACCAATTGACTTTTGCCAACATAACTGTTTATAAAATAGTATGCGTTGAAACTTTAATTACTTAACACTGTGTTTCACTTTTTATTGCTTTACATAAACATTTATCTTTTTCCTGAAAAATTGCGTATTGTATTATTCATGTTGTTTTAATTTAGAACAAGAACAATACTGAGAAAAAGGTCTTACGTATTGATTGTTCACATAATGGAATTAAGATATAATATCAAGAATGAGAATGAAACTGTGAATAAGGGTTTATTGTTGCAAAATATTACAAAGTGCTATTGAACAAGTTTTGAGAGCAATTACAAGCTACTTTGAAAATTGTGGTAAAATTATCAGCTCACCTAGGAAATACAATACATTAATTTTTTTAAATGAAAGCTTTTTAAACTATAAATCATACATTTCTTTTTATTGCTTGTCACTGAGATTGTATACATTATGGTTTCGGTCTTGGTTAACATTTTTTGTGTGTGCTGTGAGTTTAGTTTGTGTAGATGTACATTTATGTAACTGATTCCAATAGGGGATTCCTCTCTGTCCATGAGACTTATCAAATGTAGTCTCTGCTAAGCTTTAGACTAATCTAACATAATCATAAAATTAAATTGATTGAGACATAAAAGCACAGCTTTGTAAACACAGAAATAAGCACTAACATTTCTGATTTTAATAGTTGCTTGAAATAATATTCTTTTACATACTGCTGTTTGAGTAGTACAGCAGAACACACCATGTCTTACCAAGAAAATGGCCCATAAGTAAAAGACTACTGAAGAAGTTATGTCCAAGGACTAATTAAGCATTACTTTGATACCACAGCACTATTCAGAACACTGAGATGAGAACATTGAATAATTGTCTTCATGATATAGAAAGAGTGTAAAGGTAAGAAAAAAGTTAATATTTAGACTAAAAAGCAAATTGTGATTTAGGATTTGTTAATGTCAACTTGCTTTATGAATGGCTAAAACACAAGACCAAACTGAGTATTGGCACAAATATATTTGATGGTATTAGTTATATGGAGCACTTTTACCTTACTCTCAGTTTTTGTCATCAACTACCTATCTGCTTCTGGCAGTAGTCCAAGGTACTGATTTTAACCCATAAAAGCTCTTTTAGCTCTGAGATCTGGTTATCTTATAGACTGACATTTTCCTATATATCATGGGTTACTTGTTCAGGAAATGTTAATATTCAAGTTCAAGTTGTTAGTCTGAGTTAGATTAGGAGTGGACATGCCTACTCTAGAATTCAATATGCTCTTTTTTCATATGCTTAATGAGACTTTGATTTAAAGAGTTTTCACATGAAATCCATTTGTATTACACTCACTGACAAAGTGGATGATTATTTGAAAAGTCTACAAAGAAATCAGAGTGCACTGAAATACATTATAAAAGACAAAATCTAGCATTCTACCTTTTGATTATAATGATGATTTAGCAAATTCCTTCTCTATTGTAATCTCATTATAAAAATGGCAGAGCAACAAAAACTGCATTCAACATATTATCATTAAACCAAACATTAGGTTTTTAGCAATTTCAATAATTTCTTAAGGTCATTCTTCTAAATGGATGTAAACTTGTTAGGTTTTTACAGCTTAAATGACTTTTCCATCATCTTTTTAGCTGAGCATTTAGTTTTGCTCCAGGCAAATCAATGAAAATTCATCTACTGAAATATAAAAATTTGTTTATATACATTCATAAGAGACTAGTTTGAAACACACTTGATTTGGTAGGCTGTAAAATCAAATGGTTATCATAAGGGTTATGCTCTTTTGTTCCTTCCTAAAGCATACTCTACTTATTATATATGAATGTAGACTAATTTTTTTCAACATTGGCAATTTAGAAATGATTCTTCAAGATTCAACTAAAAGAATCTCTTCTTAAAATGTGAAACTTACTTTAAAAATAATCAAATTCTAATTACAAATGTAAGACTAATGCAGTTTCAAGCTTGCCATATCTTTGGAACATAAGAAAAAATAAAAACTGTTTACCTAAATATAGACTTAAGTGGAAAACAAAACAATTCAATTTATTTTTATACTAGCACTATCTAATATAGCATATTACAACTCAAATTCACAGTGAGACTCAGTCATAAAAGGAATGCTGAAAAGGAAAGTTTAAAAATGAACATAAACAGAGGAAGTGATTCAGTGGCAGCAATAGAGAAAAGAATGTAGCCAAATAAAGCGGGCTACTGTCCTCTTTTACAGAAATGTGGCTTCTTTTTTTCATTTATCTTATACCTATATAGCTCAATTTTATAAAACCTCATCTCAGTAATCACCATGTCATAATAAGAATAGCTACATTTAAATGTGTGCATGCCATCGTATGTATATTATAACCATTTTAAGATATCAACTGATAAAATATAAGAATCTTATAATATAGGCACCATCATTGTCCTCACTTTATAGGTATAGAAACTGAAACATGGAATGTTAAATTGCCTAAGTAGTAGAGTTAGAATTTGAACCTAAATCAGGATTTGAACAAAGGTAGAATATCTCCAGAGCCATTAGAGGTAACCATTAAATATTGTGCCTCTGAACTATTTCAGTGTCTCAATTGATTTTATGGTCAATCTTTCGAGCAATGAGAAATTATATGCCAGATATGTTTTCTAAGAGTTCATATTTTGGAGGCCATGGGCAATATGCACACATGGAAATTTCTGGGGTTTTGTTTTGTTTTTAAAAAGCTTAATTTGAGCCAGGCATGGTAATGAATACTTAAAATCCCATTTATTCGATAGACTGAGGCAGGAGGATTGAACGTTAACAGCCAACCTGGGAAATTTCAGAAAACCCTGTAGCAAAATAAAGTTTAGAAAAGGTCTTGGGATATAGCATAATGGTACAGCACTTCCCTAACATGTGCAAGGTCCTCTATTTGATTCCCAGTATAAAACAATTAATTTGGTTCCTCTCTTCAGAGGGGATGGAGATAGGGAAGGATAGAAGTAAAAGGTTGGTAAGGTGATCAGGTACAGTCATCACTAACTCAAATAAATCTTGATACTTTTTGAGTCTCTATGGTGCCAGGTGCTGACTAATAATAAAAGTTTTCAAATTGGAGATAACATTAATCAACTGGATAGTCAGGGTAACAAATACTTGCAGTGACAAATAGTTTAAAAGGTACCCCAGAAATCTAAGACAAGGGGGATTGAATCAGATCATGCTACAGTAGAGAAGAAAAAGAGAAGACTAAAGTAGATGTTTGAAATGATTCCCTTGTTGGTCCCATTCTTGTGATTCTGTCAAAGTTGCAGGGTCCAGCTAAATATATAGCACTCACTTATTGATGAACACTGCCTTGTGATGTGTCTTGGGGAGACTAGTACTCAGAACATAAATTTCAGCTTCATTGGCATTTCTCCACGGAGGCTTTGTTTGAGCTTAAATAGCAAAGAACCCTGAAATCATTATGTTATTACCAATTTCAGTTCCATTATTGTGCTTACTACTACTGAAATCCCCCATTTTTGTGTTCATCCTTTATTTTCTACCATAACATGAAGGCTAGGACAGTATCTACTTTGCCCTAAATATTCAACACTAGAACGTTCCAGACATATAATGTGAACTCAGTTCAAGCAGCATACATTAAAATAAACTACAACATACTCAATATTGCATTTCCATTCTTTAAATTCTAGTGAAACTCAAATTTAAGTACATTAATAAATAAATAAATACAGGACTTTGAAAAAATTCCTATTTACTTTCAATTATGTTATTTTTTGTTCTTAACACTTCTTAAAACTTCATAATACATATTTCAACTTTGTTAAAGTATAATTATAGTATAAAATAATCCATCATTTTAATTGTTCAACTTAATATATTTTGACAAGTATATGCACTTGTGTAAACACCAGACCAATTAGAGCCCTTTCCAATCATTTATCCTCATCCCTCTATAGGTAAAAAGTGGTGGAATTTCTACCATCATAGATTCATTTTGCTTCTCCTAGAACTTCAATAGTAGTATATATTTGTTTGTGTCTGCCTTCTTTTGTTCAGTGGAATGTTTTATGTTTTAGTCTTTTTTTTTCAATATTGGAGCTTAAACCAAAGACCTACCACTTACTAGGCAAGCACTCTGTCACTTGGCTACATCCCCAGCCCTTCCTAAATATATATATTTATATATTTAGCAATAGGAAACTAATATATATATATTTTGAGGAAGGATCTGGCTAAGTTATCTAAGCTAGCTGGGAGCTTTTCATCCTCCTGCAACAGCCTCCCAAATAGCTGAGATTATAGACATATATATATATATATACCTCATTGCCCAGCAGGTTTCTAAAAACTCTTACATGTTACTTTTTCACATATTGGTGGTTTGTTTCTTTTATTGCTGAGTAATATCACATTGTATGAATACACCACAATCGACTGCTTCCATTTGGGGAATATTATAAAGTAAGCTGCTATGAAAATTCATGTCTAGGTAAGTGGTCCATCACCTCAGCCCTTTTTATTTTGTTTTGAAAAAGGGTCTTTCTAAATTGCCCAGGTTGGATTTGAACTTGAAAACCTCATGCCTCAGCCTCAGAAGTAGCTAGGATTATAGGCAGGTACTGCCATGACTGGAAGTGCATTTTTCATTATCCTAATTATTTTGGTATATGGTGCTGGGGATTGAACACAGGGCCTTCCCACATGCTAGCCAAGCATTCTATCACTGAGATATATCCACAAACCTGATGTTTTAGGCTTTCAATACTGTGTGAGTAATGGTATCTTATTGTGCTTTTGATTTGAATTTTTCTAGTGAGTAAAGATAAGTACATATTCATTTGGAAGATGTCTGTTTGGATGAAAGCCTTTTAAAATACCAATTGATGGTTTTGGTAGAAGACAGAATGATAATATTTCAAGATGTCTACATACTAATTCACAAAACTCATGAATACCTACCTGGCAAAAGTGCATTTTAGATGTGATTAAGTTAAAGACCTTAAGTCAAGGACATTATTATAGATTATTTCAGTAGACTCAATCTAATCATAAGGTCCTTATAAAAGGGAGTCAGGGACCGGAGTCAGAGAATATGTGACCATGGAGAGACTGACAGATAAAATTGTAGATTCTGTACTTTGGGGCTTAAAGATAGAGAAAGTAAGCATGAGAGAAGGAATTCAAGTGGCCTGCACAAAACCTGGAAAAAGCAAAGAATTAGAGTCTCTGTTAAAGCCTCCAGAAGGAATGTAGCCCTTCTAACATCTTTATTTTAGAATGTCTGACCTCCAGAATGATCAGGTAATAAATGTAGGTTGTTTCATGCCACTAAGTTTCTGGTAATTTGTTACAGCAGCAATAGGAAACTAATATATCTCATTATTGAGTTGTAAGAACTCTTTATATATCCTGAATAAAAGACAGATATATATGTAAAGGAAATTTCCTTATCTGTGACTTACTCTTGTAGAAATCATATATGATATGTGTCATGTAACAAGGTAGCAATAGGGTATGGGGAGCCCTCCTACAAAGACAAGTAAAAGCTCCATTAATTTAACAACCCAAGTTTTAGATTCAACTGCTAGTTTGCAGCATAAATGCCATTCTGCCTCCAACATAACTACAGCTTCAAAGAATCTTTGATTTTCCAGGTCCAAGTTCATTTTGCTGTCCATTTCCCTCTCGTCACCAGCCACCAATCTTGGTCTTCCTGCCTGCCTAGATGCAGTATTTGGGGTTGAAATTAGCTCTGTCTTGAGCCATCTGATCCCTTGAAGTCATATCAAACAGTGTTCCCTATTTGATCTTCAAATCACATGTAACTTCACCTATATCAAAGTTTTAGAGAATAGAATTCATTTAAAATGACATAATAATTAGACATATTTATGGGGTAGAGTTTAATGTTTCAATACAGGTAAACAATGTGTAATGATCAAATTAATGTAATTGGTATATCCTTTGCCTCAAACATTTATCATTTCTTTGCACTGGGAACAATCAAAATCGATTCCATAATCTGTTCTAAAATATAAAATTAATTGTTGTCAACCATATTTATCCTAATGTTCTATACAACATTAAAAACTATTCCTCCATTTTCTCCTTTTTGAGAAGTGTATACTTCACAATTTTTTTTTCTTTTTTTTTTGCTATACTGGGGATTGAATGTGGGGACATTCTACCTCCGATTTATACCCCAGTCCTATTTTTTATTCTTTATTTTGAAACAGGGTCTCACTAAGTTGCGGAGTAGTTCACTAGGTAGCTGAGGCTGGCCACAAACCTGGATCCTCTGGTCTCAGCCTCCCAAATGCTGGGATTACAAGTGTGAGCCACCACGCCCAGCTATATTTTACAATTTTGATGAAGCCCGTTTTCTTTTAATTTTCTATTTTTTTTCTTAGTGCATTGTAATCATACATCTTTGTTAGGTACAAGCTGGTAAAGGCATGCATGCACACATTTCTCATTTAACCCTTCCCCAATTCCTGCCCCATTCCCTTCCCCCTCCTTCCTTCTCTAGTTCAGTTTAGTGATTGACTTTGATATGTTTGTGAAAGTACAGCATATGCATTAGGGTGTTCCTCCCCACCCATCGCCTTCAGTTAGGTAACCTTCTTTGCTCATCTAAGGTTTCTCCTTCTACATCTAGAGGTCCCTCGTATGACCCTCTTTCTGCCTATCTTCCACTTATTAGGGAGAGAATACAATTTTTTACCTGTCATGACTGGCTAATCTCAATATGTTTTCCAGTTCCATCCATTTCCCTGCAAATGACATGATTTTGTTCTTTTTTATGGCTGAGTAATATTCCATTGTGTACATATCCCATCATTTTCTAATCCATTCATCTGTTGATGGACATCTTGACTCATTCCATACTTTGGCAATTGCAAATTGTGTGCCTATAAACATAGATATGCATGCATTAGTCTGGTGGTTTGGTTTCTATTCTGTTGGGTAGCTACCCAGAACTGGTATTGCTGGATCATAAGGTAGGAACATTCCCATTCATCTGAGGATTCTCATTCATCTGGGTTATTTATTTTTCTTAGTGGTGAGTTTCTTTAGTTCTTTAGTTTTTTTAGTACCAAAGTACATGTACCCTTATTTATATATATAGTACACAAACCTAGTATGTATATATGTATATAGGTATATCATGTAATAAAATATAGTATATTCACATTACATATGTACATATCTCCAGTAATATATATTTTAAATATGTATATGTATGTACATATATACATATATATACATATATATATGTGTATATACACATATATATGTATATATACATATATACACATATATATGTATATATATATATATATATATATATATATATATATATATATATATATATATAATCTCCCCATGGCATTAAATTTGAGTGCCAATAGTAATTCCCAATCATTATGAGAATATACCCCACAATCTCAAACATATCTATGGAAGTTAACTCACTGGATTAAGAACCACTAGTAAATTTTCCATGTGTGAGCAATAGATTTTGACAGTCATTATGGTTTTAAAATAATTAAATTCAGTGGAAATAATACAAAATTCTCTGTATCCGTTATGGTTTGAATTTATTTATGTAGTATTTTTGGTACATGGAATTGAATTCAATGGTACTCTACCACTGAGCTACAACCACAGCCATTTTTTCATTCTTTTATTTTGAAATAGGGTCTGGTTAAGTTGCTAAGGTTGGCCTCAAACCTGTGATTCTCCTGTCTCAGCCTCCCAAGTACTGGGATTACAGGCGTGCATCACTGTGCGAAGTTTATGGCACAGACCTGAAGTCGTAGACTAGACAGCCATGTTGGAGGTGGGGCTTGGCTGCTGAGGAAGATTCTCTGTGGGTGTGTCCATGGAGACTATGTATTTAGTCCCTCTGCTTTCTTTTTCTGTTTCTTTCTCTCTCTCTGTTTTTGACCTCCATGATGTGGGACTAGAGTTCCTCTGATTGTACTCTCTTTCTGCTTCCCACTGCCATGCCCTGAGCTCCACAGACTTCACTTATCCTAATATAATGAAATCTCCAGAACTGTGAGCAAACAAATCTTCCTGCCTCTACATTGTGGTGATCAGGTGTTTTGGGTCACAGCAGTGAGAATGTTGATTGACATAATACCTTAGTCATTACTACGCCCCTGGTAGTAATCTATCATTCTTATAAATCAACTCTTATTTCTTGAAAAGCATAGGTATTCCATACATTATTGCATTAATAAACTATATTAGTGGACCACATTTTACTTGTCTTTTTGGTAAAGTAAAAAATTAGTAGGCCATTTGGATAAAGTTCACTGATTTCTGTTGTTATCAGGTGAGAAATACAAAAGTGAACATTTATATTCCTGTTTTGGTTGTTAGATACAACATAGATGCTAGTGATATTAGTATACTATATTATAAATATATGAGTACAATAAAGATATGTGTCTGTATTTCTTACTATCAGGCTTTCATTCTTACTATGATAGAGTTAATACTGTTTATGGATTCTTCAGGACCATCTTTCTATTCATTCAATTTTCCAGATCCAGCAGGCATGGTCTTTTATGTGTCATATCATTTAGATATTGGGTCAGCTTAGTGTGGTGGCACATATTGTAATCCCAGTTCTTGGAACGCTGAGACAGGAGGATCACATTTGAAAGTTACAAGTGATCAAAGAGAAACTAGTAAATCAAAAAGAGATTATAGAAGATGAATTAGTTTCCTATTCTTTCTGTAAGAAATCATCCCACATTTAGTGGGTTGACACACAAATTTTTAATCTTAACAATTCTATAGGATTGCAATCCAACACAGATTTCACTGGACTAAAAAAACAGGTGTTGGAAGGACTGCTTTTCTCTCTGGAAAATATCAAATACGACCTATTCTCTTACATTTTCCAGCTTCTGGAGATTATCAGCATTCCTTGTCTCATGATTACTGCCTTCATCTTCAATGTTGTTAGGCTAGTAACTTCAAATCTCTATTGAATTTTGACCCTCTTATCTTCCTTTTTTACTTATAAAGATCTTGTGGTTACATATGAGTTCATTCAGATAATCTAGAATTATTATCACTCTTTATGTTGGTATTTGAACCTGGAACTGTGAGCTGAGAAATGATATGGACAAAAGTCTTCTGCTAATGCCAACTTTATTCTCACACTTGCTAGCTTTTATAACCAGCAGAGCAGACTCCAAGAGGTTATTCATGGTGACAAACTACATGACAGCCCTAAGCATGTATCACAATTGATTATTCACAGAAGAAGCTAAGTCAAGGTCTAAAAGAAATCTATCTAGTTACAAAGAACATTCATATCTCTTGGGCTATGCAAAATCAGAACATCCTGGTTTGTCAGGAAGCATGAGAGAGAACACTGCCAAGGTTACATCTGTATACAGAACACACTGAGTGAAAGACCTTTGTCTTTCTTCTTGGAGTTTTCTCACAATACTCATTGTATTCCTTTCACAAGATGTTTCCAATGGCCTGTGTTCTAACAGAATCATCTCCATATCTCCTGTTATGGTTTGGATTTAGAATGTCCCCCAGCCCTCATATAGTAAATGAGGTAGCCATGTTGGAAGCAGAGTTTGGTTGCTGGGGACAAGACCCTGGGGGGTGTGGCCCTGGGAAATATATCTATGTTTGTATAATAAATAAATTTGTATACATAAATATATATTAGCAGAAATCTATGTATGTACAAAGAACATCCATATATCTTGGGCTATACAAAATCTTATATATATATGGTATATATATATGAGGGACTCATAAATATATACATATCTTCCTCCTTCCCTTGCTCTCTCTTTCATTCTCTGTCTCTCTCTCTCTGCTTCCAGCCTCCATGATGTGAGAGCAGAGTCTCTCCACTAATGCTCTCTCTGCTTCTGGGTGCCGTGCCATGCATAGCATACATTTCATATGTGTGTTCCTTTTGCTATATAAGGTAAAATATTCATAGATTTGAGGGATTCCACATGAATATCTTTAGTATGGGGTATTGTTCCACCTAAGGGCAACACTGTTGAGTTTTTCCACCTGCACTACATGTACATAAAGTCTTCTGCTCTTGGGGATCATGGGAAGAAAGGTCCTCATGGAGTTCTCTACTGCTCCTTCTGTAGATATTATGCCAATTTCCCATTTCTATATCACAAGGAGACTTACTAAGGGCTTTCTTAATTTTCTCAACAAATCTCCAGTGAAAGACAGGAGGAAAAGCCTGTGAGAGAATATATACTCCTAGATTTGAAGCCCCAGGAGCTTTCTCTTGGTAAACCTCTACTTAATTTTCCTTTAATCACCTTAGCTGAACGCGTAGTGTTCTGGGGCTGAATCTCCCTCCAGATTGTGAGTCCTTTTTCTCTCCCTGTAGATCCTTGTCTCTTTTTTACTTTAGGTCAGTTTGCAGCCTTCTGACTTTAGCCTTTTGATGGGTTCCAGAAAAGTTCTGAACTTGCTGCTTTCTTACTTTGCCTCTTTTTGCAAAGCTAGGACTGAGGCTCTTTCTAACTCTCTATACACCTCTTCTACCCTCAGCAAAAAACTTAAAGTTCAAAATTGTCACTTCGAAGAAAGAATTTTTGTTTTGCCTTGCAAAGAAAAAAAAACAGTCTATGGGACAGTTATTTTCCCTAATTTCATAGACAACTGCATCAAAATTGCTTTTAGTGCTTGTAAATACAGAGATTATTGCCCCACCCCAAATTTAATGAATCATAAACTCTGAAAGCAATTCCAAAGAGTATGTATCTTTTCCTTAATTATTAGGTCAGATCCACCTCACAAAAGAACTGTATGATCATGATGATATCAATGCACAAGAAGATATCTCGTAATTATGACTCATTCCTCCCTTCACTGAGGGAAATCTATTATGAAAAACAGTGAAATGTATAAACAGTAAAGCCAGTAATATTGAATACTTCTTGGGCTACACACCCCTATGAAAATTTGACTTGTTATGCACTCTATGTCTCTATTCATACATATAATTGTAGTTTGTATGTGATTTTGATTAAGAAGCCCTAAGAATATCTTAGTGGGTGTTTGTATGGGTGAGTGTCAAGGGATCACTGATCTCTTCGTTTGCTTTCATATAAATGTCACTAATAATCCCTCAAAAGTATTTATATGAAAAGTCACCAAAAAGTATAGATTGATGAATTAGCAAAAGCTTGTGTGGTTTACTTCTCCCATAACCTGAGCAGAGAGAAGCAAATTCTTATGTTTATATTTAGGCATTATTTGTGCTCAACACAGTTGTTCTTGATTTAGTCCCTGGAAAGAGCAACTGCTAATCCTTTTCTCTTCTTGTAGATCTGTATAGGTCACTGACTGTGAGATACACCTATGGAGATTAATTCACCTCTTCTACCAGGCTGTTGCTTAATTGCATCACTAGAAACTGGGGCTTTTTATAAACTTTTCTTAAGAAAAACTTGCCATCTTTTAGCATGAATCAATAGTAAATGTAGAGTGATGGAATAAATAAGAATTTTTATGTTTGGAAAACAGGAATTAACTTAACATGAAGACTGCTGACATTTGTTTGGGGTACAACACGTTGGTTTAAATTTGACAAACATTTATTAGTATCCTATTATGAGCCAGATATTCACACCAGCATTATCTCAATCTTCTTTAACATCACTTAATCTTGATAACTATGTGGAGCAGGTAATATTTATTTTCTTTTTTGAAAATGAGGACACAAATTAAGAAAGTTGAGGCAACCTGCCCAAGGACTCCTTGAATCCAGAACTCATTTTTTTCATTATGTCATGCTTCGTCTCAATAGATAAAAGCACATATTGGGTTGTTTTCTATTCTAGGTATAATATGAGCCTTAGAAAAATAGCTTTAAAGATGTGAAGTCAGTGTGCCAAAACCCTTTCTACTAGCCCCGAGACTTTCTGATGCATCCTGTATTAAGTTGCTTGGTAAGGAGTATACTCAGAGAATAGAATTTGCTATTATAGTATCACCACTAGAAGTGGGTTAAATTTATATCTGCTATAATTAGTGTGGCACTTTATTTTATTGGAAGGTCAAATTAAGAGCATATCAAGGATGGCCTGGCTAACTCATCTTTGAGGCCCTATCAATATACCTATATTCCAGGTTCCAGTGGGATCTTAACCCCTGTTTGTGATAGAAAGAGTAGTAATTTAGCTCGTAAAGTTTTGTCTGTAGCTTGTTCTGAATGGCATTTAAAATAATGGTGTTTAGCTTTCATAAAATCTTATCTGTTCTTTTCTAGGGGAGGGTGATATTTTTAAAGTTTCTGTCACTAAATATAAATAGAAATCAATATTTATAGTGAATCTTTACTTGCCAAATTTTTATCTAGCATTTTCAGATCTTTCCCTTTAGAGTACTGATTAGTGACAATTCTTCAGAATTACCTGGACTAACAAACACATGACCAAAAGAGGAAAATTATTTCATGTAAATTTCTTATAAGTATTTTCTTTGCTGATTTCTTGTCTCCAACTACCCAATTAGTAATGTATCTTTGCTTCTGATGCAAAAAGTGTTTCAAGCCCTCAAAGCTACCTTTGTCATTTGATACCATTGTTTTCTTTCGTATTGACAGAAACAAAACAGCTTCAAGGTATGCTTTCAGCCTCTATCATTATTGCTAATTAGTTTGTTCCCCATAGACTGATATTACTTCTAGCATTTCTGCTTATTAAAAAGAGCTTAGAAAATTCACTGCATAATAATATCAAATTTGAGGATGAAGCATATCTGGCTTTCCATGTTTAGATATTCTGTAACCTTCATATGGTTTACCAAACAAGTATTTTGAATTTAAATGATAGAACTGATTACGATCTAAGCAATGCAACTGCATTCTTAAAAATAATAAAATTGTATGTATTAGAATATCATAAATAATTGAAACAATGGAAACAAAGAACTGAATAACAAAGTTGATTCTCTTTTTTCTGTAAAATACTCATTAACTCTGCTAAGCTCTGTTCATTTCTACTCATACTGTTCCACAGGAATGCCATGCTTAACTTAGTATCTATCCATTGTCCCCAAATAGTTCAAGGGTATAGAATAATGATAGCTTAAGGGAATCGGGGTTATTCTAGTTGGAAAAGAATGGCTTCATGGTGACCTAATTACATTTTGCAGAATTATGAAGGGATTTGAAAATTTTTGACTGAGAAAGCAGTTATTTTGGTTAGTATTTAAAAACTAGAAGTATTTAAAGTATTAGTATTTTAAGTATTTTAAGTATTTTAAGTATTTTAAGTATTAGTATTTAAAAACCTCCAGATCTCCAGCCATTAGTTATTAACATTTGGTAAAGGATGAACTTCCCAACTTGCAATCCATCTGAACCTTTTGTAGACATTGAAAAATAAATCTGTGAGGAAAGGGGACTTACAGTACTTGAATACCAAATATTAAAATAATTTGTCTTGCATTTTGATTCTCTGCACATATTACTGTGGCATATATTATCCCACTGAAGATAATTCATTGGCACTTATTCCTAAGGTTCTCAAAAGTCACAGATTTCAGAGCATTCTACAGGAATCCTTATTCTTCATTCATAAGTACTTTAGTAATGGGCAATAAGCATTTTATTGTAGTGTTTCTGAAAGTATGTATGCTGATGTCATATTATTTATATTCTAGGCTTAATTCTACCAATTATGAGCTGTGTGTCTGTGGACAAGGTGTTTTCCTGGAAATAAGGCTAATAAGAATACATACCTCAGAGAGTTGTTGTGATAATTTATGAAAAAAAGTAACACATTGACAAAGATTAGGCTTTGTTTTGCTTTATTATGTTAACCGTTATTATTAGAAACACAATGAAGGTACAAATATGATGTTACTCCTCTGAATTTCAAAGTAGTAGATAAAAGTCCAAAAGGCAAAGCCCTCCTCCTCCTCCTCCTCCTCCTCCTCCTCCTCCAAATTTCAAAGTGGTGGAGAAAGTCCAAAAATAAAAGCCCAAAACAGACTATAATATTCTATTCCTGTGAGATCTACCTTATAGTGTGTTAGTTAGGTTGCAGAATCATTTCTAACACCTTTACTAAAAGGAAAAACAAATGTAACTGAATAAAATACATTCTAAGTCTACTGAATATAGTCAAGGATATTGTGTTTTCAAATACATTTTCCTTCAAGTGGCAAATACATACCTCACACAAACCAGAATTATTGATTTGGCTGTAAAGACTTATTGAAGAGATAGTTATCAAGTAGCATTCATCAAAGTTTCACATTCTGCTTCTTCCCTCCCTTATTCAGGAATCTAATAGAAAAAATGATTTGCTAAATCAGAATTCTAAAAATAATAATTATAGGAATATGCAGGGACTTTTACAAGAGAGCCAAGGGGAATAACTTTTTGAATACTTATTCAGATAAAAATAAAAAGTAGATGAGCTGTTGAAAGAACTGATTATTTATCCAAAAAGGAGAAAGTAAATTAATAAATAAAGAACGTTCCTGGCCCTCATATAAGATGAGAGAGAGGGAAAGGAAGTGTACTAATCAGAAGTCTCCTAGAAGGATTTATTTCTATCCAATTATAAGAAGATAGATAGATGATAGATAGATAAATAGAAAAGAAAGCTGTGCAATTAGTAAAGTAAATGGGAATATACTTAGATCACTTTTTCTAAAATAGTATCTATGGCTATCCCTGTGGGTCTCATGTAATGTTCTGATTTTCAGGGTTACAGTGGTAAAGAGAACTCCTTTAGTTAGCACTGTGCACTGAAATGCTAGAATAATGGTCATGAGCATTAGAAATGCAAAAGACCAATTGCTATCTACATCAATTGTCAAGAATCTCTGAAAGATTGCCCTCTTCTGTATATTCCCTAGTGCTTTGTCCAGGCCAATTTTAAATAGCTTTAGCAATAAATTTCTGCCATTTCTTCTGGGAAACTATTTCACTACCTAATTAAATCTCTGAGTTGACAACTTTTCCTGACATTCAGACAAAATTTTCCCATGTTCAATTTCAACCTGCTATTTCCATTTCTACAGCACATGCTTGTACCAGCCCAGAGAACTCCCCAGCTTCCTCAATGCCTACAATTCGCAGGACTTCCTCTAAATTTCAGTAACCTGTTGCAGTGAATTTCTTTGTCAAAAATGATCATTTTAAGATTAGTGACTATACATGTCTTATTATGGCAGAAAAAGCAAGTTCGTTCTGAAAATAAAGGGATGAGTTAGTAAGTGGAAAAGCAAGATATTCACAAGGCCTGAAGCCATTAAGGAAATTGAAACTCAAGACAGAAACAAATTGTGGACATTTTTCTCTCCTTTAGGCATGTAAGGTCACTAATAAAGCAGTCCATTTTTCCCAGGAAGAAGCAATCCTCCTTTTGCCCTTTCCTGGTATTACTCAGCATATATGCATGTACTTTGGTTCTGTAACAACTTATAGAGGCAGAGAAAACAATCGAGTCTAAACCAAGGGTATGCATGAAGTTGACCAACCTCTCTATGTCCTGTCCACATGAGCTTTCTTCACCTCCAAAGATGTGACAGGGGCCCACAGGGCACAACCTTCTGAAAATTTTTAGTTTAAAAAAATCCATTCTTAGCAATAAATAAGGTCTTATAATCATCTGTCCTAGAATAGAGAGATTGGAATCTAGAATTTCAAGCATTATTTATAAGGGTGGAAAAGATATATTGATGTTGTTTAGCTTTGATTTGTTATTTTCAAAATAAAACCAGTCTTGATATGATTCATATATGAGTTAGATTTTTCAGGATGAGTCAGGAATTATATAGTCCTTAAGTGGAATATTTTGGGTAATCTTTAAGCAAATAAGATAATTTCAAAGAAAATATATGCAAACTCCAGAGTGTTCGGCAGAATGTGGGCAGATATATTTCTTGCCATTATGGAAGAAATGGTAGGCAAGGCTCACATGAAAGTTAGAATATACAAAACTTCAAAGGAGAGTAGTTGTTAAATTCTCAGAGTATGAGTAGGGAGTAGGGATGAGAATAATTCTAAATATTAACATGGGTTTAAAAATGTGACCAGTATTTTGCTGATGTTTTTTCAAGACTTGCCAATGTCACAGTTACTTATTCTGTTGTTAGCATAAGTTGTTTGAAGAAGAGCACCATAACAACTATTATTGCTAATATTTTAAAAAATTCCTTAAACTGGGCATGGTGGCGCACGCTTGTAATCCCAGCATTCAGGAGGCTGAGACCGGAGGATCCGGGTTCGCGACCAGCCTCAGCTACCTAGTGAGGCACTCCACAACTTAGTGAGACCCTGTTTCAAAATAAATAAAAAATAGGGCTGGGGGATGTAGCTCAGAGGTAGTTCAATCTCCAGCACCGCAAAAAAAAAAAAAAAAAAAAAAAAAAAAAAATTCCTTAAATTTGTATCTTAGTCGATGTCTATTTTTATTATCTGGCAGGCATCTAATGCACAAAAGAGTTAATCTGCATGTCCTAGAACTTCACATTCTATTAGGAATATAGAAAAGTTAGAAACCAAAACCAATAAGAAAGTAGTAATGAATCCTGTTAGCTATATCTCTTAATACTCCCATCTTAACATTGTATGATATACACTGGTTTCCCAAAGATTCAATAATATGAAACAACAGAAAATATAAAATCAAGAAAAGATCTACTAGAAAAAAAATGGGAGAATCATAGAGAATGGGGATGAAAGTGGCAAAGAGAACATTGAACCTGCAACCTGTAAAAATGATACAAATATTTTAGTTGACACATGATAGCACAGAAGATAATGGGAGCAATATCATTCAGCTTATTACAGAGCTGCATGTCAGAGGGAAAAGAGATCAGGAAATACTTTTTCTGTTAAAAAAAAGAGCCTGTCATAGTTTAGAAGTTAAATCTCAGAGTTACAATCATTTCGATATTGGCTGTGATGTCAGTAATGGAGAATATATTTTATTTTATTTATTTTTTTGTGGTACTGGGGATTGAACCAAGGAACATTCTACCTCTGAGCTACTCCCCCAGCCCTATTTTTTATTCTTTATTTTAAACAGAGTCTCACTAAGTTGCAGAGTGCCTCACTAAGTAGGTGAGGCTGGCCGCGAACCTGGATCCTCCAGTCTCAGCCTCCCAAGTACTGGGATTACAAGCCTGAGCCACCACACCCAGCTAGTAATGGAGAATATATTTTATACGAAGAATAGAACTTCCCTCTCTTAAATTATGTGAAATAGTAAATATTCCAGATTTTTTTTGGTGGGAGAATGAAGCAGTGATGATTAAAATGATACCTTTATTATCTAATATGAAGAGTTGTCTGAGCAGAAATGCAGCATCCTGGGGTTTTAGGGAAAGCGAATTTGAGGGAGATCGTTGGTTGTCTTTTGAAGAGATTGTATAATGATTTACTTAATCTTATGTAATTAAATTTGAAATATTTAAGGATAATTAAGATTTCAATAAAACACAATGTAATTAAATCTAAAGATGGAAAAAAGCAAAACAGACCAATATGATTAAGTAGGAATGCAAAGAGTTGTAGAAGGAATATGCAAATGGTTTTAGCTATATGTGTGTGTGTGTGTGTATAGGTATGTGTTTGTGCCGGTGTGTGTGTGTGTGTGTGTGTGTGTGTGTGTGTGTGTGTGTATAGGTATGTGTTTGTGCCGGTGTGTGTGAATGTGTGTAAGAAAAGGAAATTGGAGAGAGGGGAGCTCAAGATGACAGTTGGGAAGGTCACAAAGCCTTGGGCTCCATAAGGAAATTGACCAAAGGAATTTTCCCTTAGACTTTTGGAAGTAAGTAAGCCAAGTGGGAACAAGCAATCATTTCTTATCATCTAAAACAGAGATGACAGTGTCATATCCAGAGAGGAAGTGTTTTCGGATAAACAGCAGCCTACCAGAATGAGGTAGGCTAGTGGAGTTGACACTGTAGTTGGGGGCTGTTCACAGAACTTTTTCCCCAACCATTTTCTGGGTCACGGAGCTCTGCAAACACAACCGAAACTAGTAGGCTGTCTCGACAGCTTCAGGGCCATTTTATACAAAGAAAATACTTTTTTACAAACTTTAAAATCCTATTTCCTCAAAAATGGAAAGTACAACTTAAAAATATTTTCCTTATACTTTAGTGCCTATAGTATCAATATCAGACTATGACTATGTATATATATGCATATATAAGTATATATATATATTTGAACAAGCAAGAATATCTCACCAATGATGAACTATATCATACTTGAATGTTTTTTTTTTTTTTAATCCTTGAATGTTTCTGAGGGAAAATTTTCTGTACCTATATTTAGCTGAAGGTTGCAGTTAGTGTGAGCAACTAACTAGAGCTATGATTGATAAATTATATCTGATTTCAAAGATATAAGGCTTAATTGCAGGCCAAATTAGGAATTCAAAGATAGAATTAGTTGTATATGCAATTTTTGTATTTCTTCTGATATTTCTTTTTTTTGTGTGTGTGGTACTGGGGATTGAACTCAGGGGCATTCTACCTCCGAGCTACACCCCCAGCCCTATTTTTTATTCTTTATTTTGAAACAGGGTCTCATTAAGTTGTAGAGGGCCTCACTAAGTAGCTGAGGCTGGCTGCGAACCCGGATCCTCCAGTCTCAGCCTCCCAAATGCTGGGATTACAAGCGTGCGCCACCACGCCCAGCTTCTTCTGATATTTCTATATCAATTGTTGCATTAACTTTTTCTCTTGACTCCCGTTTTTTAATGTGGGTCAACTGCTTTTCAAATGATAACCTAAAAATTCTGTTCAAAATTTGATGATATAAAGAAGTGAAAAGTAAAGGGATAAGAAAAATATGTCATATAAATCATATTCATAACAAAGATATAGTGACAATATTAATATCAGATAAGGTAGACATAAGAACAAATAAAAATTATAGCAATAAGATGAGAGAAATTACATTGTGACAAAGTAAGTCCATCAAGAAGCCATAATAATCCTAAATGTTTATGCACCAAACTAACAAGCTTCAAAATACATAATGGAAAAACTGTCAGAATTAAAAGGAAAAAGAGACAAATTCATTTTTGTGGTAGAAGATTTCAATACTTCTCTTTCAATGATAGAACTAGTAGAAAATTAAGAGACAGAAGAGGTAAAAAGTATAATCATTGAACAGGGTTTGAATGACTTTTATAGTGATCTCTAACGAAAAGGAAAAAAGAGGCAAATGCATATACTTTTCAAATACACAGGGAACAATAACCAAGATAGATTATGTTCTGATTTAAAATCATACCATAACCAATTTAATAATTAAAGTAATATGAAGTATGTCCTCTGATAAAAATGGAATGAAACACGACATTGAAAACAAAAAGATTACAGGAAAGCATATGAAAATCAAGCAATAAATATCGCATGAATTCATTTGTCAAAAAGGAAATATTCTATTTAGTATTAATTGAAAGTTGAAAATATTTAGACTGAATGAAAACAAACTATTTAAGACTTGTGGGATACTCAAAGCCATGCTTAGAAATAAATTTATAACAATAGTACTTTATTATAAAAGGAAGAATGGTCTAAAATTTAAAAACCTGATGTTTTGTTTAAGAAGACAGGAAAATAAGCCCCAAGTAGGCAATAAGAAGAAAATACTAAATACAAGAACAGGAATCAATGAAATTGAAACCTAGAAATCAAATCCATATACTAGAACTATGCAACTAGAAATTTTACTTTGAAGAAAGAACCACATACTTCAATAAGAAAGGGAAACTACTCAGGTGTAAAAATCTAGAAAAACACATTTTCAAAATCTCGTCTTATTCCATTTTGTACTACTATAACAAAATACCTGATACTGGGTAATTCATGAAGAAAGAAGTTTATTTCTCAAAATTCTGGAGGCTAAAATGTCCAAGGTCAGGTAACCAGTGAATTTGGAACTTGGTAAAGGCTGCTCTTTCTATTTGGAGGGGATTTGTGTTTTGTCCTCCAATGTTAGGAGGAATGAGGACAAACTTCCTCATTAAGTACTTTTGTAAGGCATTGAGCAACTCATGAGGGTGGAGCCTTTATAACCTAAATACCTCCCCCAGTCCTCTGCCAGTACTATTAATAATTAATACTGGAGATTAACTTCCTAACACATAAATTTTGTAAGACATATTGAGACTCAGCATCCCACTACTGGCTGCCAAAATCCATGTCCTTCTCACATGCAAAAAAAATGCATTACATTCCAGTAGCCCCAAATATCTCAGCTCTTTGCAGCATTAACTCCAAAGTCTAATGTTCAAAGTCTCATCTTAATATCATTGGAATAAGATATAGGTCAGAGTCAAGGGTGAGTTTCATCCTGAGGCAAATTGCTCCCCAACAATTAACCTGTGAAATCAAAAAAGTAACACATTTCCAAAATATGTTGGTAAGGCAGGCATAGGACAGACATTTCTGTTACAAGAGGGAGAAATAGCCAAGATGAAAGAGATATATCCATCACTCAACAGAGCAAGCAACATTAGATCTTCAGGCTTGAGAATAATCTTTGAGTTCATGTGCAGCCTTCTAGAAACACTGTTCCCCAAGGAGCTCCACCTCCATAGCATTGCCCAATACAGCCCATGCCACAGGGCTCACAGGTTTGATTTAAGTGCTTGTGTCTCTCTCTGCCAGGTTGGTGTTGCATCCTGGTTGGTATATAAATTTGGAGTCTCAAAAGTGGCCATACTCCCACAGCTTCACTAAATGCTGCCCTAGTGCAGAGTGGCTATGCAGTAGTATCAACCCAATTCCACATTAGTGCTAAGCATTGCCCTGGGGGGCGGGGACTCTCTACAGTTGACCCAACCCTTTGCAGAATTTCTACCTGGGCCCTGAGGCTCTTGGAAACATCCTTTGAAATCTAGGTAGAGATAGGCCATGCCTCACAGCTTGTCTTTTCTGGTTGCCTTAAGAGTTAGAACCACATGAATGCCAGTATGGTTCACTTCTTGTGCCCTTTAGAGGAATGACCTGAGCCACACCCAAGCTTGCCTAAGCAAAGAGTAAAGTGGCTGAGAAGTGCTGTGCAGGAATGTTAGGAGCAGAGGTTTGGGTAGGGAGCTCTGAGGTCTCATGGGTGACAGCACCAGGCTTTAAGTTATTCTGCCCTCAAGACTTTGGGATTATTCTTCCACTGTCTTCATGAATAGCTATCTGGTTTCCTTGTAATCCAACTAATTTCCATATCCAAATGTCTCTTGGTCACACCCTTGTTTGACCTAAACTCTAAACTTGCTTTTTAGAATTTTTCAAATCTCTGCAATTCTGCGTCCTTTTTATTTGTGAATTCCATTTTTGTAAGTTTGTTCTCTCTTTTTACATGTTACTATATGGAGTTAGGATAAGGCATGTGGTATCATGAACATTTTGTTGCTTGAGGTCTATTCTGCCAAATATCCTAGTTCATCACTCTTAAATTTTGCCTTCCACAAAAGCCTAGTACATACACACAATCCAGCCAAATTCTTTGCCACTGTGTAACAACTATGGCCTTTATCCTAGTTTTCTAAAAGATAATTTTCAGCTTTGTTTAAGACCTCTTTAGAAAGACAAGTCCATATTTCTACCAACATTGCGTTCAAGACTGCCTAAATAATCTAAGAAATTTCTAGCTTTCTCTATAGCATTCTTATGTGCTCTCACTGTAATTAGCTTAATGTTCCATTCATGCTGATACTGACTTTTCCAGCATTGACTTCGAAAGTATTCTGACCTCCACCCATGACTCAGTTCCAATGTTGATTCTACATTTTTTATATTTGTTACAGCAGTAGCCAGGATTCTCAGTTCTAATCTCTTAATCTGTTTCGTGCTGCTACTTTCATGATAGGGCTTTTAATGTTGCAGCCTCTAGAAGAAAAGGATATTTGTTCTCTCATGGCAGAAGGTGGAAAAGCATAAAGGCACTTAACTTCCCCTGCAATCCCTTATATAAGGCATCAATCCATTCATCAAGGCAGACCCAAACGCATCTAAAAAAATCCCACTTCTCAATACTTTTGCATTGGAGGTGAAGTCTCCACCACATGCATTTTATGGAACACATTCAGACCACAATAGATCTCCATCCTCAAGTCTACAATATGGTGATGAGGAAAAAAGTCAAAATAAATGGAAAAACATAATATTTTCATAGGTTTGGAGACTCAGTACAGTAAAAATTTTCTCCTCTAAAATTGACCTACATTCAATGTGATTCAATGTTTCAGACAAATTATTTAGAAATGGAAATAAACTGATTCTAAAATGTATATGAAAAGTAAAGGAAACAGGCTATATAAAATATTTTTGAAAAAACAAGTAGGAAGTATTACTCTGTCAAATTTTGACTCAATATAAAGCTACATTAAGCACAATTTAGACAAAGGAATTAACACAGAGATCAATAAAAATAGAGTTATAAATATAACTATATGATTTTTGACAAAATGTAAATGCAAACATCAAACTCTTAAGGCTTTCAGAAAAATAGTGAAATAAATTCTGTGAACTGGGGTCAGGCAAAGAATTTTTAGATGTGACAGTAAAAACATGTTCTATAAAAGTAGAATTGGCCCTCATTGAAATTAAAAATCTGAAATGTCTGCTCTGCCAAAAACACTGTTAAAAGAATAGAAAAGTATAAAAAGAAACTTGTCAGCCATTAGGAGGGAGTTTTGGGCAATCACATCTGACAAAGAACTTGTATCCAGAAAACACAAAAAACTTACAAACTAAACAACCCAGTTTTTTAAATGGCAACAAATTTCAAATTCCACTGCAGTATTTCATCAAAGATGCTCTATGAATGGCAAATAGGTATATAAAAAGACATTTAAAAATGATCATAGACAATGGCTAAAATAAAAATCACCAATGATATAATGTCCTGTCAAGGATGTAGAGCAACTGAAAATCTAGGACATTATTGCGAAGGGGGGGGGTCAAAATTATGGAACTACTTTGGAAAAAAAAAATAGTTGGCATTTCCTTAAAACGTTAAACAAATATTATATTACCCATCATCACTTCTCTTGGCTGTTTATAAATGAAAAAATATGTTTACACAAAGCACTGTGAAAGAACGATTACAGAGATTTACTCATTCAATAGGTAAACCAATAAAACTAACAATGGTACAACCATACAATGGAATGCAACTCAGCAGTCAAAAGGACTTAATTAATGATATACATAAGTTAGTTCAATTTCAAAGTCATTATTCTAAGAATAAAAAGGCCAGTTTCAAAAAGTTATGCGAAGTCTATATAAGTTTATATGACCTTCAAAAAATAAACCATCATAATAGAAATAAATAATTGCTAGGACATTTGGATGGATGATATATATGACAATAGAAGTGGGGCTTTATGGCTGTGATAAAACTCTCCTGTATTCTAATTATGGTGGAAGTAGTGATGCAGGGCTGAGGACCTGGGCATAGGAAGGATTAAAGAGGCCATCTGTATCATTTTCTGTGAGATGGGGGGAGGTGAGAGACCAGCAGGTGCCAGGAGATCAGAGCTTACCAACCCACAAGATAATAATATTTTTTAAATTTATTTATTTTTTTTCAGCACGGATTTTTTATACATTTCTTGAGTATAACAGGGTTACATAAACTTTTATGACATATCAATCATTGTCAGATCTCAATAGCACCACTTCTTTGTTTTACACGTATAGCCCACATTCTTAACATAGCCTGGTAAAGCAAACTTTCTAGAGTCATAAAACCATACTCCTTTAGGGTCATATATTTACTTTCTAAGAAGTAGGAGGGTCTTTCATCTACGCATCCTAGGGGCAATCTCCAGACTTCGAGACACCAATATAGCCATAGCAGAAGTGTCAGTATAATTGCTCATATATGCAGAAAGCCACTGCCAGGGGGGAAAGGGCCCATCTGGGCTCCCACAACTCCCCCATTTTTATTTTAAAATGCACGAAGGACTGTGCCTGTCTTAGGTCGTTTCCTACCAGGTGCTTAATCTTACCCCTCATGGGGTCTCGATGAGTCAGCCCTGAATTAGGTTGATTTGCCCTGAGAAAATCGAACCCGTCATTGACTACCAGGCCCTGTGCGAGGCAGTGCTTGCATTTTTATTCCATGTAAATCTGCTCGTATACTAACATAGGCATTGATCACAAGTCCTACAACGAGTGGTAGAATGCATAAACCTAGAATGACTATTGCTGTTGCTATAATAGCTCCTCCCAGAAAGGAGGTAAACGAGGGCCAGGTAGTGACCAAGGCTTGAAGCCGATCTACAAATGTCTTAGCTGTTTCTGCCAGGTTAATAGAAATGGGCTCCGCATTACATAGATCCAAAATCTCCGGGTGTAACTTTAACAAATCTTTTTTTTTTTTTTTTCATCTTTCCCTTATTTGGTGCATTGTAATCACACATCTTTGTTAGGTACAAGCCAGTATAGGTAAAGACATCCATGCACACATTTCTCATTTAACCCTTCCCCGATTCCCGCCCCACTCACTCCTCCTCCCTCCTTCTCAAGGTCAGTTTAGTGACTGACTTAGATGTGTTCATGGAAAGTACATCATATTCATTAGGGTGTCCTCCCTACCCTCTTCACCTTCCGTTAAGTCAAATTCTTTGTTCACCTAAGGATTCTCCTTCATCTGGAGTCCCTCTTATGTCCCATTTTCTCCCTAACTTTCACATATTAGGGAGGGCATTCGATTTTTAACTTTTTGTGACTGACTAATCTCACTTAACATGTTTTCCAGTTCTTTCCATTTCCTTGCAAATAACATGATTTTGTTCTTCTTTATGGCTGAGTAAAATTCCATTGTGTACTTATCCCATAGTTTTGTAATCCATTCATCTGTTGATGGACATCTTGGCTGGTTCCATAGTTTAGCAATTGTAAACTGTGCAGCTATAAACATAGATACACATGCGTTGGTCTGATAGTTTGGTTTCCGTTCTTTTGGGTAGATACCCAGAAGAGGTATTGCTGGATCATATGGTAGGATCATTCCCATTCGTCTGAGGATCCTCCATACTGTTTTCCAAAGTGGTTGCACTAATTTGCAATCCCACCAACAATGTATTAGAGTTCCCACTTCTCCACACGCTGACCAGCATTTGTTGTTGTTTGTGTTCTTGATACTAGCCATTCTGATTGGAGTTAGGTGAAATCTCAAGGTAGTTTTGATTTGCATCTCTCTGATTGCTAATGATGTGGAACATTTCCTCATACATTTATTGGCCATTTGTATTTCTTCTTTTGTGAAGTGTCTATTTAGATCCTTTTCCCATTTTTTGATTGGGTTATTTGTTTTCTTAGCTGTGAGTTTCTTGAGTTCTCTGT